>JAHWFO010059370.1:1736206-1762068 GCA_023313115.1 Rhysida immarginata
TCGATGAACCAATATAAACGCAAAAGCTGCGATGGCTATTTGTACGTGCGGTCTCATATCAATTTTTGAACTGACGTGTGAGGGTCGTACAAATGAAAACGAAAATTTGTGTGGGGAAAAAAAAGACGACATGTAGGATCGTAAGCTTTTGTTTTCAACAACTGCGAAACTCCACGTGCAACTTGCACAATAGGTTGCATATGTTGCATCACGTGAGAAAGAACGACAGCTCGCGCTTCGAAGCTCTGCGAGTGATCGCTTCGTTCAAAACTACAAAATGGAGTCAACGAAATAGGAACGGAGAGCAGTAATTCGTTTTTTGACATGTGAAAAAGTTTCAGTTTCTGAAATTCATTGTCGCATGCAGAACGTCTATCGAAAAGACTGCCTAATATTCGCTCGTGTTTGGGTATGGAGCAAGAGGTTTTCGGAGGGACGGTCATCATTGCAAGATGATCAACGACCTGGACAAGCAAACCGCGCCATCAAGGATGATTCCAAATCCAAAATTGACGCTGTCTTAAAGGAAAACAGAAGAATGACAATCGATGTCGTGGTTGCTAAAACTGGCCTTAGTCATGGAACTGTTCACTCCATTATCAGGAATCATCTACACTACAGAAAAATCTATGCACAATGCATACCGCATCATTTGACATCAGAACAACTTGGAGTTCGAATGGCCATGTCCCTGCAACACTTGACTCGCGATGAACAGGAAGGAGGGATCGACAGGATCGTTACAGGGGATGAAACTTGGTGCTTTCATTTCCAGCTCGAAAGTAAACGTCAAAGTCGTCAATGGAAGCATTATGGGTCACCAAAATCAAAAGCAATCGCAAACAGCACGTGGAAGGTGATTGGTTTGGTTTGTTTGGTATTAACGTCCTTTTCAACTGCTATGGACATTTCAGGACGGCGTTATAGGGGCCGCAAATTTTGCCTCGCAAGGGTTCTTTAACGTGCAGCCGGCAAACTACTACACGGGACCAACGGCTTTACTTCCCTTCCGAAGGAAGTGCGTGATCTCAGGATTTACCCCTGAAAAATCCTCGTCGTCCTCGGCCGGGATCGAACCCGCGTACTCGGGCATCAGCGTGGAAGGTGATGTTGACAGTGTTTTTTGAACGCAAAGGCACCACAGTTAACGCAGCACGATATAGGGAAACATTGAAGGCACTGCGCGCGGCCATCAAATGCAAGCGTCCTGGACTTCTTACAGAAGGAGTGCTTCTTCTCCACGAGAACGCGCCTCCTCACACCTCGAAAGCAACGGTAGACCTCATCAAAAAGTTCAATTGGATTCTAATCTAACATTTAAGCAAACTATTGAAGCCTTATTACTTCAATTAAATCGTTTGAAATTTTTATTTGTTAATCTTAGGAAGATACTAACGAAAAAGGAAATGATTAAATTAATAAAAACCATTTTAGTTCCAAAGATTGAATATGGGGTATTATTTTGGTCGTCTGCTTCCAAAATTGCTATTTCGAGAATTGTTGTAGCTTACAATAACTTAATACGTACAGCTTTAGCACTATCTAAATATTCATCTATTTCCCAAATATGTCACACGAATAATATTCCAACTTTACAGGGTATTATCATTACTTCTCGACTTAAAGAATGTTATCGTGCATTGTCCGATATTAATCATCCGTTACATTTTATTAAAGAATGGTTGGTAGATGACTCTAATACTCGATCCACCCAAAGATATAAACTTAGACTAAGATACTAACATCAAAATTTTTGGAATCATTTTTTCCGTATAATGTTTGTTCTTCTTGGAACAATCTACCGTACAACATTAGAAACGAGATTATTAATTGCACTGTAAAATCTTGTCCAAATCATCGTTTACATGCTCATAAGCTTATTTGTAGCAATGTATCTGGTATTTTATAGTACATTTTACATTGTAATTATCCTGTTTAGGATGTAAAAATTGTAAATAAATAAATAAATAAATAAATAAATAAATAAATAAATCCACCTTACAGCCCTGACTTATCCCCATGTGACTTTCACGTGTTTGGGGATCTCAAGAAACATCTGAAAGGCAGCAGGTTTCAGTCTGACGATGAAGTGAAGGAAGAAGTTTTGGAATGGTTCCACATGCAACCGAAAGACTTCTTCCATAAAGGAATTACACGCCTTGTTACACAGTGGGATACATGCCTTAACGCATTTGGAGATTATTTTTAAATTCCTTCCTTGTATACACTTTGGATAAAATAAATAATTTTCGTTATCATTTGTACGACCCTTATAAAATGCTCGACCGGCTTATGGGTCGCGCTTGCCTCGCGCTGCAGCCGTTCGTGCAGTTTCCTTGAAACCAACAGGCTGCTTGGTCAGTCAGTGCCCGGCTAATGCGGATATTATACCAACCGCAACACCATCTAGATTAGAGCACTATAAAGATTGAATGATGCCATTTTTAGTCATTCTTTCTGCGATGTATTGGAAGTTTCTAAATATTTGAATTTAGTGCTAAAATATATAAAAAAAATAAAATTTACGACTTTAAAAGACATAAAATTATTTTTTAAATTTATTCACAAATAGCGTTTGATGCGAAATGTTGGTTTTTGTTTTTTGTTGTTTTGTAAAAGGCTCTAGGTAGAGCGTTTAGGCGTTTCCTTTGTAAGTACACTGAGTGGCCAGTTTATAAGGAACACCCCCCCCCCTAACAGCTAAAGCGGCCCGAATTCGCTGTGGCATGGATTCAATTGGCCACTGGAAGCCTTGTTTTATGATGTTTGTCCATGCGGATGCAACATTTCCTCCCAGTTGATGCTTATTGGATGGTGATAGATCCATGCCTTGAATAATCCGTTCCAGCTCACCCCAAAGATGTTTGATTGGGTTCAAATCCGGGGATTGTGGTGGCCAAAGGAGTAAGTTGAATTCATTATCGTGCTCCTGGAACCATTCCATGATGATATGAGCCTTGTGACACGGAGCATTGTCCTGCTGGAAGTGTCCTTCCGATGGGGTAAACACAGTAGCTATGAAGGGATGAACGTGGGCGGCAAAAATGTTCAGGTAACCCTGATCATTAAGGTGTTATTCTACAGGCATCAGCGGACCAATAGGTGCCAGAAAAATATTCCGGTCCATCGCTTCGTGCTGCTGTCTCCAAATTCTGCGTCCACCATCTCATGGTGCAATAGGAAACGGGATTCATCCGACTAGCAGACCTTCTTCCGACGTTTTTGCGGTTTTGGGTGGATATCAAAGGTACCCGGACTGGCCTGTACAGCGTGTAGTGCGTCGCAGTCAGGTGTTGTACTCCACGGTTTGTTGACGAGTCGTGACGTTTCTATACCCACGAACAAGCATTCCCATCCTACGCGCACCCCTTGGATCGACGAGTGGTTTGCGACCACAGGCTTTGTCTCTGGCTGGTTATTTTTTGATTGTTTAACCTGTCCTGGTAAACCCTTGAAATGGTGCCCGGCGAGGTGGATTGAGTATTTCCGATACCGCACGTCTTCTACAGTCCGAAACAACTGTAAACAATGAAAAAGCTACGTCATTTCAGACTAGAAACGTCACATGCGTTCGCGTCACGTTCGCGTTTACGTGGTGCTGAACCTCTCTATTATTGAATATGTACTTAACAATGTATGACACTTCATTGCGGAGGTCTTCTTTATCTAGATGGTGTGGTTTTATACTCATCTGCCGCCAATGACTGAAGCCATGAAGTTACTATTTCTTTAAGCGCTTCAGCACGTTAGAAGCCGTTCTCCCAAGAAACCCCTTTATTTTAGGGAAAAGGTGAAAATCGGTAGGAGCCAAGTCGGGACTGTAAGGGGGATAGTGGAAGATCGTAATCGGCTTCAGTCATTGGCGGCAGATTTGTATAACAATTGGCATTGAAAAACTTGTGCATCGTTATAAGAAGTGCCTCAATAACAATAGCAATTATGTAAAAAAGTAGTAAAAATAAAGTTTTGTTTTGATATCTTTTGTTTTTTGTTTGAGATACGCCCAATCGTTCTTTACTTTCTGGACGATCCTCGTAATTATCCACAGTAGATAAGGGAAAGAAATAAAAATTCCTCTTTTCCACACAGATAACAAATTTAATGCGTGTAGGGAAAGAGGAGTTTTTTTCTTCCTTCATTATAACTATCCACGGTTTTTTGGTATTTCATTTGTTAAGGTCTTTCTTTGCTTTCTCCTCTTGTTAATAATAACAACCTGATACGTACTGCATTGTCTACTTCAAAATACTGTTCTATGTACATCTGTTGACCTTACTTACTTACTTACTTTTCAAACCCGCTTATCCGTTAGGGTCGCGGGGGCAGCAGCCCTATGGAGGATCTCCAGCGATCGCGATCTTCCGCCATCAGGCGCATGTCCTCCCTGGTAATATCCAAGCGACTCGAACCCAGATTCTCCAGGTAGTCTAGCCACCTGGTTCTAGGCCGACCCCTTGGTCTCTTACCCACCGGCTTGGAAAATAACAACTGCCTAGGAAGACTAGTTTGCGGCATCCGAATCACGTGGCCATACCAGCGCAACTGAATCTGTTGACCTATTAACCCTAAATAGAATCATCTTTTTCGCAAAATTAAAGGAACTATGTAGTGCTTTCGTGGCTATAGCATATCTTATATTGATAAGAAAGCTTCACCATTAACGCCCTGTTCTTCTTGTCCAAACTATTTCATTTTCTCCTAAAGCTCAGAAAAAAGTCATTTCTGAGATTATCGGAAGACTTTTTTTTTGTGGAGTGTCATCTCGTTTTTTAAATTGTTCACTCTCCTCCCCATACCTGCTTATAGGTATTTCATAATCATAGGACATTATTCATCTTTTCTTCGTTTGTGCCAACAAAACGCATTATTCGACTTATGGATATGGGTTACTTAAGTTCACATAAAAATACCAATACGTTTTCCAAGGCAACGGATTTCCAAATCAATCGCTGCCGATATGCACATATATTACAGGAAATCTCATTTGAAATGCCCTGGTCTCCTTTTGTTACAAGGACGTATTTATTGCGTACTTTGTTAATTATATATTCGATACATGTCAAAGTTTGTACACAAAACTCATCTGGCTTCTGCATATGCTCCTTTCGTGGCACAGAAGTCCGGTTTATTTTCGATTTCTACCCAAGTGTGCTACAGCCTCCGATGCTCTTTTTAAGGTCGGTCCTCCATGTCTTTTCAGCACAGGTCCATAAATTGCCTATACCATTGCTTTATTCTCTTCAAACCTGGTCCTATCTTGTGATAAACTCGGCGTATTCTCGCTGCACTGAAACGGTCGATTTAAACTCGGCATACCAGATTACTTGGCATAAACTCGTAAAAGTTTGCACTTTTCAATTCTTTTTATCTCTCAATGATAACGATGCCCCGGAAACACTACGGAAAATGACTGAAAAATTCAGGGCTAAACTTTCAAACGTAAGGAACGAAAGTTTCATATGACACTTCGGATATACTAATTCTTACGCGGCCATTGAAATCAGGGCGTTTCAACTGAGACACACAATACTTCAAAAGGCAAAAATAAGGCGAAAAGAATTTCGTTGCAGTTAGCAGAAAGATTACTAAGAAAAAAAAAACAAAATTATGAAAGAGAATTGTTAATGTCCTGACCCTTTTAATATTTGATCAAAAGTTCCGGAAGCGGAAGAAGCGAGTGCCGAAATTAAAATAATTGGTTGAACAAAGAGAAAGAGAGTACGTAACGAGAAAATTCCATTAGCGTTACCCTCATTCAGCATGAACGAAGCTGAATTTTAGATCTTTCATCAGAAAGGAAGCTCATTGATTATTTATTTATTTATTTATTGGTGCATCATTAAAGACAAACTAGAAACGCAAATAGGTGTAATGCGAATTTGTGAAGTTGCTGCACGAAAACAACAGAGAGAAAGAAAAACCCATCAATTATGACAAAAAATCTACTTTGTATAAAAGTCACGAGAATTTTTGTACTTGTTCAAAAAGTTGACCTTTTATGCAAATTCTTTATCGCTTCAAAAACTCTCTGTTTCTATTCCATAGAAATAAGTAATTATAAGATAGAAATAAGTTGGTCTTGATAAAGCAATACGTTGTGAAAAATCCAGTTGTTTATTATCTTCCTCTGTCTCGTTTATTGCACCTTATATGTTTGATTCCTTCCACTTTGACGTCTTCTTGATTTCTCATATTTCCAATCCTCTTTCCATTTGTGCCTCATTTTAATTCTAACACCCTGTCGAGGGCTATCTAGCCGAAACGCATAGGTGAATAAAGGATTTTTCACAACGTATTGTTTTATCAAGACCAATTATTTCCATCTTATATTCACAGGAATATTAGACAACATGAACTTTAATAAGTAATTAATGATTTATGTCTAGAGCACAAAGCGTTGGACATGGCCAGCATAGAATTGAACTGGACATCACTTGTAACATCGTGGATAAAACTAGAGATAAAATTTAGAATGTAGAAAATTAACAGAAGTCGATATTTTTATTATTCTTTCCCTTAGAGAGGCCTATCTAATCTAATTGGAATGCTGGAACTTAACCGAGGTCTCACTACAGCATCAGTAAATTGCAGAACCCGAGTATTGGAATGTCTCTTCCTCTTTCTTTGTATTTAATTTTGATTAAAATAGGCCGAAAAATAATGGTTTAAATAATCTTTGGCACTTTTTATAGGTGACAAAGATCCAAGCAAGAACTGCGAGCAATCATTCGGTTTCTGACGGCAGAAAAGAAGACGGCAGCCGAAATTCATTGTGCACATGGTCATCTTTGAATAGACATCTCTGTCGTTCCTGTTGAACGTCGTATTCACAACGATAATGCATATACGCACACACATTCAGGCAGACACAAACCTATAAAGTGGGCCGTGACTCAGCCATCGTTCAAACGAAGTCCGGACTCGGAAGATTCATTACCTCAATAATCCGATTTAACGTCAGCAATACTTGACGATCATTAAACGTTCCGAATATAGTTTTGTAACAGATAATATGCAAATGTAAAGAGGATTTTCTGGCGAGGATTAAACTCCTATAGCCGATAATGACGATGATGCCTCATAATAAACGTACTGTAATTATCGGCGTAAAATTGATTGATTGATTGTATTCACAACGGTAATGAAACATTAACAAACCAGAACAGGTTGTGATCCCCAGAATAGATGAGGCCTCAAGATCCTCGCTAATTGGTCGGTCGGCCAAGCTTAACGAGCCATTTCAAAAGCCGCGCTCTCAAACACCGGCAACTTTTTCGGCCAGCCCAAGCAGAAGACCACACTGGTCCCCAATTCTAAGCAATACTCATTACTCTACATACTTTTTTTTGAATCAATAAAGTTTCCAAGAATAATTATGATTTGAAAATAATGACATCAACACAGTTCAAAAATATTCAAAAATTTTTGACGAATCATACTCTTGTTCTTTAGAGAAAGAAAGAGAGAGAGAGAGAGAGAGAGAGAGAGAGAGAGAGAGAGAGAGAGAGGGCGATATACAGGGTGTTTTTGAATTGAGTACAGATTTTTTGGGAGATGATAGAAGAGGTCCTTAGAAGTATTTTTTGTCATATGAACATGGGGTCCCCGAAGCTCCGTTTACTTACAATACTGCATTGAACAATCAAATGACACCGGGACGCAGTGTGCGTTGGTAGGCCTAGATTATTTTGTTTTTAACAATTAACACAAGCAATCTACCAGCAGCACCGAGACACAGATGCATGTCTGCATAATCATTCCATATAAAACGATTCATACTGTTTGTTTAACTTTACACATGTAAAAAGTACATCAAGTGAAATCTTTACCTACTGCTTTCCCAGAATGCGATTAGTTCATTTACATATGGACTAATCGTATTTTACAAAGGGGTTGGATACCATGGAATCTCCTTGACGAAGTTTGTCCTAAGACTTTTCAACAAACAAGCACGAGCACCTTGAAATTTCTTTGCAAACAATTACTTTAAAAGTTATTACAGTAGATTGCTTGTGTTAATTGTTAAAAATAAAATAATCTAGGCCTACCAACGCACGATGTCATTTGATTGTTCAATGCAGTATTGTAAGTAAACGGAGCTGCGGAGAACCCATGTTCATATGACAAAAAATATTTCTAAGGACCTCTTCTATCATCTCCCAAAAAATCTGTACTCAATTCAAAAACACCCTGTACAGTATATAGAAAAAAAGCATTGTTTGCAAATCAAAAGATTAGTAATTCGCCGTTTTCATTAACTTTTTTGTTGTAATTTATTCATTCATTTACTTTTGACATCCTCCATTCTCTTCTGGATAAGACGTCTTAAAAAATCAAAAAGAAAAAAAGAAAACGATGATGATGAGGACAATGAAGAAGAAGAGTGGGCTGCTAAAGAAACGACTCTTTTAAAAATTCATAAAAGCGTGGAATAATGGAGGAAGAGGAGAGGAGGAGGAGGTAACAAACCCCTTAACATGATGGATTACACTAGGCGAGTGAGGAACGTTTAAAAAGGTCATTTTGCCATAAGTTTATCGACTTTAATATCCACATTAATTTCATTGCGCCCAACATAATTGATGATGCTGTCTAGGGATTTTGGTATCGGGATTAAAACTAATCCTGGAGATTAAATTTTCGGAAATTTATTGTTTGTTAGGACCTGTCAGTTCTTCGTGATTAGTTTTCGATAAATATAGGGGGAGCACAAAGAACCTCACTCGCAACATCAAACGCATTCACAAACACTTTCTTGCGAAACAAAGTTTTATGATTCTCCTCTCAAGCTTACTAGGGAACCTCACGGAGTGATAATAAGATTTCGAACCGAAACTATATGTTAAATTTTAGCTTCTCCCCATCATCCCACAAAAGGTTAACACATGTAATTTGTACAGAATTTTGGAAATCATTTCAACAACTGAGAGGAACATATAACTGAACAAATTTTCTTGATGTAGTATTTTTTTCTTTTTGTTATTATTTAAAAAAGTAATGAAGAATAAATTTGAAAATTATTTGATTTTTATTATATTTTATATATTTTTGTTGTTACAATTTCATTTGTATTATTTGTATATTTTATCTGTAATTATTTTGTTTTTGTATATATTTTTTCTGTAATTTATTTATATTTTTGTATAGCTATATTTTACTAGTAATATTTTTGTATTATAACTTAAAAGTCATTTTAATTCTCTTTGTTTATATGAGAAGGGAAACGCAATTCTCTTAAAAAGCTGGAGGGGGAAATAGTTATATTAGGGATTAACCCTTTCAACCTAAAAATGAAATGAACTCTACCCTCTGTCCTCCTCTCCAACCGCCTTTATATTAAACTAGACTGTAGGGGGTTGTGAACGTGCTATATTAATGTCAAATAACAGATTTATATACTCAATTCCTATTGTGTCTATTTTAACGAGCTTAAGTAGTAATTTAAGAATTATAGTATTTTTAATTGAATAATGGAACTCTTAGCAATAAAGCTAAATAGAAAATGTTACACATATTACGCAATGATTTAATAAATAAAGAAATAACCTCATTTATTTATAAACTAATAAATAATAAATAAAATATTTCCGCATAAAAAGTAACTTCGACATAAAATGAATGAAGCAAATTGCTTTGTAAATGCAATAAAGATGTGCCAATTTAAACAAACAACGAATTAAATATCTAAAATTTTTCGGTGATTTAAAAATCTCGATCGAATTTGCATTTCCACCGAATTGACGTCCACCAAATTGTCGCGTCCACCCAAGTGACGTCCACCGAATTGTCGTTCAACCAATTGTCGTCCACCGAATTGTCGCGTCCACCCAAGTGACGTCCACCGAATTGTCGTTTGACCAATTGTCGTCCACCGAATTGTCATCCACCCACTTGTCGGGCTCCCGCCCAAGACAGTCATTGTTGTGGCAATAGAAATTACGCGCGATGTTTGTTTAGCTTACCAAGCCATGCAATATGTTCTTCTACTTCACTTTGATAATCGTTTTTTTATTTTAATATTTTTATGATAATGTAATTTTAATAAAATACCGAGGTCTTACGAGATTTTATTAAAAATAAAAGTTTTGTATCTGTCAAAAAATAATCTACAAAAGAGATGTAATTATTATATAAATCAGTATTGAGTGAATAAATAATAATAAAAAGAGCTAATTGAATTAATTTAATAATTGTGGCATTTTAATGATTTCCATGAGGAAAAAATTAGCAACTAAAAATCAAAGTTACAAAGATAGAATGTATTGCATTTTAGATTGAGTTGCCCAATGTTAATAGTAATAATATCTAACTTTATTTTATTATAACGCTAGGCAAATTATTTATCACAATTAGACATAACTCTATTTCCCATTCTATAACTTAAGTATAAATTTAATAAATTTGTCTGGTATTGACATTCTGTCTGGGTTTATTTCTGTCTTATACAAACAGTAGTTCGAATTGGTATATCATAATTCTGCATTGCTTTGCTATAGTGCAGAATTATAGAAAGGATCGCTTGCTACCACAACAATGGCGCTGAGACAGGCGTTATCGCTCTGAATCGCTACTCTCCATCTAATGCTCTAAAATAAATGTATTCCTAGCGCCACTGGTGTAAGCGCTGAGAAACTACGAAAACTGACTTTTTAACCATGATAGATAGAGAAAAGTTCCAGTTACAAAATTGCTGAGCGTTCATCGATTTATTAGAAATCCACTCTTTTCATAAAGAAAACAAACGCATAAAACTCGAAAATCGGGGGAGAAAAGCCTACGTATGTAACAGCTTATGTACACCGTACGTTGGAATATTCCCGTGTAGAACAATAAACACGTTCCTATTTAATACCTGCCCCAATAGAAGATTGAATAAAATTAAACAAAGCAATAATTAAATTTCAACATTTCAGGACGCTCAAAACAAAGGGAGAAAAAGATGTCGAGGTAATTATTCAGTCAGCACCCGCGATGATGCATAGTTAAACAATTTAACCAGGAATAAATTGGATAAAGTTTTTAAAAGATTTTAAAAGTACAATTTAAATTGGATACAAATTTTATTGACATAATTGCTATATATCGTACTGAAAATTGTAAATTTGATTCTTTTTTTGGATTTCTTAAACAAAAATTTTAAATAGTCGTAATGACATTATATTAGCCGGTAATTTTAATTTATTTTTTCATTTGAATACGTTAAATTGTAAAAGATTAAATTCTTTATTGGAATCTATTTTCTTGAATCCAATTGTGGCTAAATCACGCATCCATCAAAAAATCCTTTGACGTTAGATCAAATCTATGTTCCAATCAAATTTGATATTACTGACAGGACGTATACCCAGTTTGATCGTATGGATCATGTTGCAATTTTTGTAACATCATCAGTTTTATTTAATACTGCTTCAACTACTTATTTATTTTATAGTTAAAAAAATGTTAATTGGGATGAGGTTCGTTTTCAACTTAAGGAATCTTATAAATTGCTACTCAATAATTCATCTAATTTAGATTATCAAATGCTTTATAATTTCTTTTATGAAATTTTAAGTAAAAATGGTCTTAAACAAGTTAAAAGTAGAATTCAGTTGAAAAAAATGGTGGACATCTGAATTTACTGACTTGTGGAGGGAAAAGAATATTGCTTATAAAGAATATAAGAATGATATTGATAATAATGAAGCACAAAATAAATGGAAGAAAACAACTAGAATATTTAAATATTCTGTTAAGAAAGCTAAACATAATATTTTTGGAATTAATAACTCTCTTCGTAATTTATGGCAATTTGGTAGTCATAATTCTAATTCTAAAGTTAAAAAAAATACCCCAATCGTTATCATATAAATTTCTGCAACATGCTTCAAATCCTATTAAACAGAGCCTAAACTATACAATTGTTTATTATCCTGGATTAATTTTAACATTTTCTGAAATCCCAAAGGTTGGATCTAGATGTTATACATGCAATTAAGAAATTAAAGAAAGAAAACTTATATACCCAACAATGTATTTATTATCTATGCAGTTATTTCAACAATTGGATATTTCATCCGTTGGTATTTTAACCAGTTATATTATTAATATCATAGATAAAGCTCAATATCCAGATCAATTTAAGGACGCTTATATAACACCATTATATAAAGGAAAAGGAGATATTGACGACGTTGTTAATTATAGACCAATTACATCCTTTGCGCCACTTGTTAAAATTGTTGAGCACTTGTTAAACAGTATATTTAGTAATATGATCCAATATATCAAAAGTATAGCTCATCAAAATCAATATAGATATGAAACAAATAAAGATATTAATTTTTGTACTATAAGAATCTATAAGTTATTAATAATGGCTTTGGATAATAATCAAATTGTCTATATGTCATCATTAGATATATTTAAAGCCTTTGATTCGGTTCAAAGAAAACAATTAGTTTTTGAATTGGGAAGAATTGGGATAAAAGGTAAAGCTTTACAACTTTCTTCATCGTTTATTACTGATAGAACTATGTCGATTAAATCTCAAAATGATGTCAATCAAAAAAATTGAGTCAAATTTTGGTGTTATACAGGGTTCTAAGTTCATTCTTATTTTTGGTTGTTATGCTTCCAATTTTTGAATTACAGATAACTTCAGAGTTCATTACATATGTAGACGACATGTTCCTCCTGGGAGCAGGTTCTATTGATGAATTAGATTAAAAATGATATGAAAGCGGATATAAAGAAAATATCTAATTGGTTTAGTGAACGTTCTATGTACTTAAACAATGTGAACTTAGTGAACAGTCCATTTAAATTTGAACGAAGTCAAGAAACAAACAATAATTCTTTTAAATTACTTGGAATCATTTTTGATCGAAGATGTCATATTCATTACTTAATAAAAAAATTGTCAAAACTAAAATTTTTATTGTATAAGTTGGGTAGAACTTTATAAAACAAATTATAATGATTTTTAATGCTAAAGTTATCACAGTCGTAAAATATGGCTGTATTATTTGGAGTTCTACTTATCCTATATATTTGCGTCAGCTTCTTGTTGCGTAAAATGCATGTATTAGATCTATTTTTAATCTTAATTTCACTGACTCAATTACAGAATGTTGTATAAAATATAAAATTCATACCTTAGATTCTATTATTGTGATATCCCGTTTAATTGCTCTATCTGATATTTTAAGAAATCATGATCATCTTTTTTATTGTATTATAAATGATTTTAACTCAAATTGTGCAATACGTACTCCTCGCAGATTTCTTTTTGTATTTTCAATAATAACCCATTTTAAACTTTGTAAATTTCCTTTTAATACATATAAAGTATAGAATAGTTTACCCTATGACTTAAGATCTCAAATCTTTAACTGTACTAATTTTAATTGTATAATACATTGTTGTCATTTTGCACATAAATTGAAAAAGTATATCCTGCATAATCAGGCTGATTATAAATTTATATGATTGTTAATTTTATGTATCATATATGTTTGGTGTGCTATTAATAAATAAATAAATAAATAAATAAATAAATAAATAAATAAATAGAAGTGCTCATTTATTCCCGATTCAACCCTGCAAAGTTCTAATGGAGATTTGCTTTCGCCTATGACGGTCGTCTTGCAAGAAAGAACATAGGTCTAAGAAAATACTTTTGTGATCGAAAACATTCAAACTGAAAACTCTGGTTAGGAAAAATGGCCAAGAAAATTATCGAAAAATGGTTCACATTTGTATACTTTTCGCAAATGGGAAATGAAACAGCCCTCCTCCTTGATTCTTATTCAAGCAAAAGGAAGAAACTCATTGCGGATGAAAAATCACTTGAACTTTCACAATCTCCATTGGAACAACTTCTCGATGTTTATACATTCCTTCCATGAAAATGTTTTTACAAAATTACTTCAGATTATGTGCTGATGGAGCAACTTGACGTCGAATTACATCACAGGATTAAAATATTTGAGTTTCACTCAATAATACACAAGAATATTCTTCTCTAAGATTCAAGACCATGTTTTCAATATGCATGTTTTAAAAACGGCTATCTCGAAGAAATTTTGTGTGAGCTCTGCAATTTTGCTTTGATAAAGATTTAAGACCTTGTAATTTTTGTCGTAAATACAAATTTATTAGATATGCATGGTATAAAAAATGACTTACGTATTGACCATTTCTACTCTTAACACCATTATTTTAAAGAATACATTTGTACCAGAGATTTTTACTTTCCCCCGTTTTACGAGCTTTTGTTTTCTTTATGCAAAAAGTGGATTTCTACTGAATCGATGACGCTCTATAATTGGAACTTTTTCTCTATCTATCATAGTTCAGAGGTTTGTTTTCATAACTTCTCAGCGATTACACTACGGGCGCTGGGAATGCTTTTATTCAATCAAACACGGTCACTTATCTATAGATAGCCCTGACCTTTTGTTCTAAGTTATTCGCCTGCTTCGGGAATGTCTTCTTCATCCTGTACAGAGTGTTGCAAATATATATAGAGCAGTACTGCTGGGTAGCCTATCCGCTCGACTGCAGGCGCCGGCTCGATATAAAATGATAATTGGGAAATATTATTTTATTAAACTGGAGGGAGTGGGGGAGAATAGTGAAAAATAGCGTGTCACACCTTTGTCAAGTTTATTACAATAAATGTTCAAAGAAACTCCCACCTTGCTCAGCACAGACAGCTGTCCTCTTCACAAAGTTTTTTCTCACTACCCCCAGCACTTCTGTCGTGATTGTTGCCATCGCCTGGCGGATGTTGTTCTGCAGGTCGGCGACATCAACTAGTAGACCACCTTCACCTCCCTCCATTCTGCCAATCTGCCTCCCTCCATCAAATCTTTGAGTATGAACCTTGCACGTAATTTTTTTAATCGATGTTTATTGGATATAGACGTTTCGTTTGGGATTTATTATCATTCCGTGGGGTTCCCTAGTTAGTCAAAGGGCATTCGTTCCGATAATAAAGGGAAAAATGAACTGAAAACGGGCCATGAGGGTTTTCTTTTTATTCTACGCCGTATCTCAAATGTACTGCATTATAAATGAAAAAATACGTGCACACAGTATATTGACATGTCTAATTTTCCGATTTATTTTAAAACACGAGAATTTCGGTGGCGAATCCAAGATTAAGAACACACGCTAAATTTGGAAAATAAACCTTCGCGATCGCCGATTTGAAAAATTTTATGCAGGCGTGTTTCGACAGATATCTTAAAATGAATGGAAACATAGCAGCATTGCGCTTTTCTGTTTCTAAATTTTTCATGCACTTTATACATTAGCAGCATTGCGTCTATGGGGAACATCTGGAGATTCTCATTAAAAGGAAATGAGTTTCCTTGAACGAAAACTCAGCGCCAAAAACGTAGGCAGTCACGCATTATAGACATTCTAAGGAAGTAGCTCATTAATTTTTAATGGAAAATTCATTGACGGATTCAAGATATTTTAGTGCAGTATTTCCCATTTGGTGGTACGCGTAACCCTGGAACAAATGTAGGTGATCGGTGACAATATTTACATCCCATAATTGATACTTCTACGCAGATAATCAAAATCTCAACTATTACTTCTATGCAGATAATGAACGGATATTTATAAGAGAAAAGGACGAGACACAAAAACCCTGGAATACAATAAATAATAGTTATTAAATAAAAATGAAAAATAAAAATAATAATTAACAAAATAAATAATAAGTAAAATCAAAATAAAACTATAAAATCAAATTATTATTTTATTTTTCATTTTTATTCTATGCAGATACCAATATTTAAAGATGTGGGATCCGTAGTTGCCTTAAAAATAAAAAGGAATAAAAAACTCTGTTTTGTAAATGTCGCTACTGCGACTGTATATAACGAACTGCTTTAGCAAACGATTAACGCTCCTCATTCACGTAATTTAAACTTTATTTTGAGAAGCAGAGAAAGCGTGTTAATTTAGAATATTCAAGCATTTTATCTATCTTTTCTATTCCTGTTTTACCTTTTCGGTATCAAGGATATGAAATAATCATTGGATCAATGTGAAATTTAACCCAGCAGGTGATCAGTCTAACGAGGTTTTGCTTGGTCTTCCACGCTTGTTAGCGAATCAGTTAATAAACACAAACATCCATGCCCTCAGCGAGATTCGACCCCCGCCACTCACTGGTCTTGAGAGCGACAAGACCTGTGCCCTAGCGCTCTCGGTCACCGAGCCGGCGTCTTCAAACATTTTATATTAAAATTAATTAGTATTTATTCTTGAGGGATACTCGGGAAATTTTTATAACTTCTAAAAGCTAAAATGGCAGTAGAGGACACTGGTGATCTTCTCATGAAGTAATTGAATCGCGCCGTTTGATCGGTTCGCATGTTAGCATGAACGGCATTTGATTCTTTAAGAATTCTACCCTGTAATCCTAGACGAATATAATTACTCATAACAGTCCTATATCCGACGCAATTTATAAACAGCCAGTAGAGAATGCGCGAGCTTGCATTACGAAAACAACGAAAACTTATTCTATTTGTCGATTCGTCTGTGTGTCCGCAAAAAAAAAAAAGTAAAAAAAAAATGGATTTTTGAAATGGACGGTAGAAATATTGAAAATAAGCTTCAAAGCATTCATAACAAACAGCAATTTCTATTGCAAAAATTAAATTTTGCAAACTGGAAATATACAATTAACCGTCTTAATTACAAAATGAATTTTGCATATGACTTAGTTTGGCATGTTTCTCTTGCGTTATAGAAGTCCGAAGATCTACTTGAAATTGTTATGTGAAGGCAAACTTTTCCGTATAACATCAACGACGTTAAATTTTCATTCTTGTAAGGAAATTTATAATCTTAAGACGGTTTAAATAAAAAGAAACTAATCAAAATTTCACGTAGAAGATTAATTTTTTCCTTTCCATTAAATTTTTTTCTTTAAAGAAGGGGGAGGGGCAAGAATTCATTCTATTAAGTTTGCGTAAAATTCGACATGAAAAGTACGGTTAATCTATGCGAGCTCATTTATAAACCAGAATTACGTTTCTCTCTTTTTTTTCTTACTGCTTATGTTCCTAATTTGGTTTCTGAAAGACCAGCAGAGCGTTAAAAATTTTTCTCTTCGAGCTTAAAATTTCATTAGAAGGGGCTCGGGAGGAGGAGGTAGGACGATTTTTTCTTTGTGTCGCATCGTCGTCGACAGAAACGAGCAGACGCAGCTTCAGTGGCCCACCGGCACCTTTTCCCACGCAAATTTTCGAAGTCACTCTCTCTTTCTCTCTCTCTCTCTCTCTCTCTCTCGTTCTTTCCTCGTTTTCTTTTTTCTCTTTTCTATTCATTTTTTCTCCTAATTTATTTTTTAATTTTTAAAAACACAAATGTCGAAGCTTCGAAAATATTGTGGAAGGAATTTTGTCACAATTTCATCAAACGAAATCTTAGAAACAGAAATACATATCAATTTTGGTCGCCGAATGCTACTTCTATTTCACAGCCGATGGACATGGGCATAAATAACACTTTTAAAGGATATTTCAAACGGTTTTTGGTCCTCCATTTGATCGATCGAACAGGGTTTCGATAACAGGATTTCTGAGTGCGTTCATTTTATGAAAGAAGCCTGGGATAATTAACACCTACGACGGTTTCAAAAAGTCTGGAATATCCTCAGTTGATTTAATGAAAAAACTGGCTGTGAAGGTGATCTTCCTTTGTCAGACAAGGGGAAGCCACCACCTCCATCCCACCGATTTCAATGGGCTTTATCATACATTTTGAGGGCCGTCTAAAAGTAACTCGAGTAAGAGGGTTTAAGTCAATACGGCTTCGTTTTCTAAAAAAGCGAGATCAAAAGGTCATGATGCCGCTTATATACTAAAGTGTTGCATTAATTATAACTCAAGTAGTGGGGTAACGGTTAAGGCGCTTGCCTGTAAAACCGAACATTACGAGTTCGAGTCTCTTTTACGTGCTTTTTTCTCAAGTAAATAAACAAATATTACTAACAATAAAACTTAATTAAAAAAGTTTGTTCCATCTTACTAAAAAAAAACTTTGTCTCATTTGTTAGTCGCTTTGCATTCAATCGATATTGAGAAAGCAAAGCTATTCCCTGAAAGTGGATTCACGCTGTAGTGTAAATTACGCGTTGACAAAGTCCTTAAGGTTTTTTATACCAGAAGGCAACAAAAAATATTTTTATCTGTTTACTGATTCTAAAAAGTCAAATCTCACTAATTTTGGGTCGTGAAAAACTAATATGGCGATGAAAATTTTTTTTTATTGACCTACCACTCTCTAAGAGTGAAGGCCTGTGTGTTCGTTTCAGAAACTCAAAATTTTTTTTGCTGAAATCGATTTAAAAACTCATGAATAAAAGATATGTTGAAATTTTGAAAAAAAAAATTCCGTATGTACGTATTTTCGGTTGTACGTATGACCAAATTTGTGCAGCTAACTCCTCTGAAACGGCAAATCGTAGAACAAACAAAAATTATACATACTTAGAGGGTACCCTACATTGTGCCTTAGCGTATATTTTGTGTCAATTAGGTAAGCCTTTTTCGAAATATTAATTTTTTCTAAAAATTAAAAAATGGCTGTAGCGTTCAAACCAGCGAACCAAACTCAATAAATTCGACATGTACGTACTCCTCTAGTTAAGGTGATTTTTTTTGTAAATGACTTGTTTGGCTGTGATGAGCTATTTTGCCCGCCCCCCGGTCCCCCCCCCCCTCCCCGTCAATTTTTTTTTCTTTTTCTTTTTCAAGAAACTCACACTTGCCAGGGAATTCCTCGAACATGTATGTCACAGATTTCCACCAAATTGAAATATGTTACTCAATTGAAGCTACAATAGATGCTTGCAAAATAAGAGAGTGGGAAATTTTGTTTCTTTCAAAATAAACCACGAAAACGAAAAAATTTGAACACACATATTCATACAAGGACTCCATTGTTAAAGCGGCATATGTGTATTAATGCGCTTAAAGGAAATTTTTCCTTGCACTACTCAGCAATAAGTACGAATCCATTTCACATGAAATCAATGGAAGTAGACAGCAGCAGACGGCAACTGAATGGCTTCTCAAGTTTCTAAACAAACTTAGTTTTTAAAAATAGATTATTACAATTAGCTAATTGCCTTCCAGTAAAAAATGTCTATAGTAATTAATAACCATTTCTTTAATTTATTATTTCATTTTCTTAAGTAATTCGGTAATCAAACACGGGGCTGGCTTCATGTGCAACGTCGAGTAATACGTTGCGTTGGTGAGGGGGTATGTATCGCGGTGCATTATAATTTTAAATAAAAATAGTATTCATGGATGTTTACCTCATCTTATAAATTATATCCAGACGAATAATTGCACAGCAAAATAAGGGTTTTATGCTTAATAACAGTGCTCTAACTGCAATTCTTTGGCGACCGCTGCTAACGAGTTTACTTTTCCTTCTTACCGCCATGTTTGTTGAACTCTGTGCACTTTCGGAGCGCTTCACTGCCGCGCAACGCTATCGTTTCCACGGTGTGCTTGCGCGCAAAAAAAAAAAAGGCTATGTGGGGTTCCCTTCTTAGAGCGGTCCTTAAACTATGCATTGACTTATTTTTTATGAAAATGCGCTAAGCCTTTTTAGAGAAGCAATTTTTTTTTAGTAAAAATGAAGAAATGGCAGAAGCATTCATTTCGTCGCCCTAAACACATTGTAAACCACATGAACAGCTTCCTCTTGTTGAAAAATACAATTTTCGTTTTTGAATCCGTATCATTATCTCGTGGTAGGCCTGTGCGAATGTACCGTTCCGCCATTCCAATTTATTAGCTTTTGTTTTCAAGATACACAACAGCCCACTGCGAAATCGATTTCCTGTGTAATATTTAATAAACTTAATAATATGATATAATACCTCATGTTTCATTAAACATCGTGCTTTCACCGTGCTTATCGCTTACAGTTCCACAGTTTTCAGGGGAAAAAATTATAAAATAGGAGTAGAGGAAATAAATTTTTAGGGACATACTGCATTCAAGGTCGCGGTACTTTTGTAGGAGTTCTTTTTACCAACTTTTGGTAGTTGTCGTTTCTGTTACCTAGAAATCCTCGTACCACACCTTTAAAGGCTTCCCACAAAACAGCCATAGTGAGATTTTATAACCCAAGTAAGTTCTGTATCTTGAAAACAAGAGGTAATTGGAACATTTTATGGTTATTTTCGTGTTTAGCGAGACAAAATACTTCGGAAATAGCTATTTTTTGAAACATTTTTTGTGTTGAGCGGTGTAATCAATCAAGTCCAAGTGATTAGTTTGATTCACTTTCTAAATAAAGGAAAAACAGAATACACTACTCCACATCTGGAGTAGTCTTTTCTGTTTTTCCTTTATTTATATAAGGTATCCACACTTTCGGCTATTTTTCTATTTATTGATTCACTTTGTTTAATTTATCGATTCATTCAGCGATTGATTTTCAAAAAACTTGCGGTTTAAGAAATATTTGAAAGTATGACAATTGTTTCTAGGGAAGAGGTCGCAAACTATATGTTAACCATTTAATCAAGAAAAAGAAATTGAAAACTAGCTTGTCCACAGAATTTTCTCTGGAAAAAAAATACCATATTCGGATTTGCATAAACTCGAGACTTTGTGTATTGAAAGTTGCACCATGGTGCCACAATCAACGTTGAAAAAAATAACAGCATATCTATGTCGGATTGAATATATACGAGGGGTGGTCATTAAGTTTATACCTCAGCATAGAAGGCATGATCGTAAGACAACCAAACTTGGTGGGATCACCAATCCTTTTCAAACAAACTCCCTCCAAAGTCACACATTTCTGCCGTCGATATTTCACTCGTGAATGCCGTAAATTTTGAGGCCCATCGTCAGCCGCAGTATTGGCCTCATCATCGCTGTGAAGTGGCTTCTGGGTTTTTCTAAACAGGAAAAACCTACTGGGCGCCTGGTGGCCTTATTTAGGAAATTGAATAAGCCACTTTGTGAGAGGCGATTTAACAGCGATGATGAGGTCATTTCTGCTTTAAGGAGGGGTTTTCCGAGCAGACGATGGGCTCTGCATTTACGGCATTCACGGGTGAAAGATGTGTGGATTTGCAGGGAGTCTATGTGGAGAGGGATTAGTTACCCCATCAAATTTGGTTGCCGTACGATCATATTTTCAATGGTAAGGTATGAACTTTATGAACGCCCCTCGTAAAAAGATTCATAAGATGAATAATTATGACTAAAATACTATGAAATTACAAGGTTTATTTAATAAATGCGTGCATTACAAGTAGTAAATAGAAATTTTAACTTCACAAAAATAGGTATTGAGAAAATAAAAGGAAAATAAAACACAGTGAAGTCTCACAAGAAATGAATTTCATTTGCAAACGAAATGAAGAGTGGTGATTCCAAGGACTTTTTTCATTTTATTTTCCCAATATCTAGTTTTATGAAGTTAAAAATTACGATTCAAAAATTCTAATGACGAAAATACATATTGTGAGAATTGCTGGCTACCGATACAACTGTAACCGAATTAACTTTAGGTTAAAGCTAATTTTGAATGTTAAATTTGAAAAACCAACATTTAGTCTTAAGAACTTGCATTATTATTTAAATATTAAACGATTTCGTTGGAGCTTACAGATCTTGAGTTTTTGAGCAGACGGTGCGTGAAAATCAATTTTGACATGCGGAGAAATTAATCCGAGTGGAACGCCGAAACGGATGTGCGCAAAGCTTTCTCTTTTCTTTCCATGACTAGAGAATGCCTTCCGTAGAAAAGTAAAAATACAAAAAGGAAGGAGGAGAGAAAAAGAAGAAAGTGGCTTTATTCGGTCCGACAATCAATATTTCTTTCCTTTTTTTTTATTTTTTTATTCTTCGTTTTTTTTTTTCCTTCTTCTATTTGATTACCTCCTGTTTCTTCTTCTTCTGCCTTTTCTGTTTGTGCAACGAGAGGTAACGAGTCGAACATTCCCCATTGGAATATGTCAGCAATTTAAATCAAATTCCACGGGATCCCGCTAGGTGTCTCTCCAGCCAGGGGTGTGCGAGGGTGCCGCGAGCTACGGCAAGCAGGTGAAGGGGAGGGGGGCCCTAAAAGCGAAACGGTCCGACTACGGGACGCTGACGACGAGGAGAGATTCATGAATAATTCAAGACGACTTAGAAAGTCTATTAGAGACCACCCTAGACTTGAATGTGTGTTTCAGTTTGCATCGATGATTGTCTAAAACAGCAATCGCTAGGCTAGACTCCTTTTGCTACGCCAAAGGGAGATAACAGTGCAGTGCATCCCATATAAGTCCTCCTGGCAATACAATTCTGAACACGTCAATGCAGTCAGCGTCTTCTAACTTGATTTCTGATTTTTGAATAGTTTTCTCAACTGTTTTCTTATTTTTTTTAAAACAACGCCTTGGATGATAGCACCCAAATGCAGATGATAATCCTTTTGTGTACAGTTTATCCATTAAAAGATTTTTTCCCTCTTTTTTTTTGTTTTCTATTTTACTTTTAAATATCCGGGTGATTTGTTTAATTTTCTTATTTTTATGTGACTCTTTATTCATCTTACTTGATTCAGGTTCGGTGGCAATCATTGAAAATCGATAAATTTCGTTTAACTAATAGTGAAATCTAAAGTAATGGCCACCTTTATTGTGTGTCCCGGAAGGAAAGGTCAATATTTCATGTGGTTATAGAATGAGTTATTGTAACAGAGATAAAAAAACTAATCTTATGACGCTGTGGAATAGTGGCTCAGGATTCCTTCAATCTTCGAGTTATTCTAAGTTACAAAGTTTATAAAAACGTATAGTCTTTTATTAATGGTTTCTGAGGTATAGCTATTTGAAATTAAAATTATCAAATTTCTAATATGGTTTTTATTTTGCTGCATTAACATTCATTCATTAGTAACTTGATCATAGCAAATTTTCGCATATTCCGCCACGTGCTTCGATGCATTTTTCAATTCTTGTGAGAACGTGGTGAGTTGCGCGCCTGAAAGCATCTTTACGTTCTCATTTGGCAATAAGCTCGTCTCGTGTATTGACTTTTATAAATCTCACTTTAACCAACCCCACACGCAGAAATTCAAGTGAGTTAGATCGAGCGATTTTGGTGGCCAACTACATTACGATGAATAATGAAATGAACATGAAAAATTAAATTATTTACGAATATTAAAATAGGATACAGTTAAAGCACATGAATGATAATTAAATTAAAAAATACATTTGCTTCTCAACTTTAGTATAAACTTTTTTTAAATAAGGAAATCAACTTGTAATGAAAGTGGAATTTGGGTGAAACAATTTTTTAATAATAATTTTTCCTTTGGGATATGTTAACTGATAGAATAACAATTTTGATAACAATTTTGATATTGAGCATTCTGAGCATTATTTGTTACACTTGAAAAAAGATCAGAGATGATCCGAAAGGTCCTCGTCTCACCAATAATTTATTATTTTTAAATTATTATTTTTAATTTATTTTTTTGGGTGTTAAATTATTCTAAATTAAACAAGTGTTTGCCAACACGGAATTTGGACTCAAATTGGTGTCTGGTTCAAAAATTGAAGCACATCAGTGCCGGAATAAAAAAACTGCGATATCATCATGCGATAAATATTCACAAGTATCTGCTCCACAAGTATATGTGATCAACTTTATATCCCGACAACGCTCACATCCTCAACTGTGATCAAAGATTCAGCGAAACTACACCTCATTCAACCAGTGATCTTCACAGCAAGCCTCAAACCGCCATACAAGTCATATATACATCTATCCATCGAGCAATATTGCATCATGACTGTCTCATACCGGGTAAGCTATGAACTGTTATTTTCACACAAGTAGTCTCCGATAAAAACTGGCCTAATAACCCAAGAATAAGAAACTAACAGTAGTTTCAACACATAACAAACAAAACAAAATAGTTACAGATTGATATCTTGAAGAATTTTTTTAGTCTTGATGTTATCAAAATTATTATTCTATCGGTCAAAGTTTCCAAAGGAGAAATTATTATTATAAAACTAGCTGTTGGCCTCGCTTCGCTCAGCTGTGCTACGCTTGCGTGCATTTGTCTTGTTTAATCAAATGAGAAATAAAAATAAATAAAATAAAAAATCAATTTATTGTAAACAACATACTGTATTACAAAACATCACGATAAATCATATTTTTAGTGAAAGTTCTATCACTATTTTTGATCAATTTCCCTTGTTCTTGAGGAATATCATGGACACAAATTTATATATTGCTTTTAAATTTTGAACGTGATAAACCTACATAAAGTTGATCATGAGAAAACACTGGTTCTTTTCAAATTAAACCTACATGAGAAAATGATTGTCCTTGACTCTTATAGTCACAGCAAAAAAAGGAATAATTGGAAATTGACGTCTTTTAAGTACGAAATGCAAATTGGATGATTCAAATCGATTCTTGGAATTATAACAATTTCATTTCTATTTGCCTCATTTACAATTTTTGCTTGAATGAAATGTCTTTGACATGATGTGACTAATAAGCCACTACAAAATCCTTTTTTGGATTCAAAATTCTTATTAGCATGGCAATCATTCCTATTTTTATGTGAAGAATATGCGGTCGTAGGATGGTGTCAATGAATTCTGCATTTCTATCATAACTTGATGAGATATTTGATCATTTGGATCTGCTACCACTGAGTCATTACTTTTGAATGTAAATTTTCTTCCTTCCATTCGATCTATAATTTCGTTGTTCATTGTGAGAACAGCAGTATTTGTTGAGCATAAGATTACTCGATTTGATAAATCATCAGATGAGAGTGATTGTACATCATCTCCAAACGTTGTAGAAACTATATCAGTCTCAGATGAGACAATCATTTCATTTGGAATTTCAATTAAATCACGATCAAAATTTTCAATTCTTGAAAAATTTCCAGGACCAATTTTTAAGAAGCCACTCATTGAAATCGTCTTAGATATCAACGAAAGTTTTGTAAAATGTTGCCATAAATTTGATGATTTGATGCACGCTTCAATAAATTCTGTTGCTGTTCCTCTTGGAACTACCGGTAAGCATTGTCTCCTCCAGTGACTACGGTATCACCTTATTTCCTAATGGCTTGTCTCGTTTAGTCGGATCGTTTTGAGCTCCATCTCTCAAGAAATTATCGATGCATCTCAGTCTGTGTTTTGTTAACATTGTTACTTCATCGATGATTATAAGTTTTGATTCTAAAAATCTTTACCTTGATGGCTAAGGTTTCGATGTTGAGTTTTCAAGCAATGAAACTTGAAACCGCTATGAACTGTTCTACCTTCTTTCATGAGTGTTGAAGCAATTCCAGTTGTAGCCCATGGGAAGACTTTACCTCCATTTCCTTGGATGAAATTCATTGAAACTCTATAAACATAGGTTTTTCCAGAAACACCAGGTCCATCAAGATAGCATAATCGAGTTGTGGCATTTTCATCGTAAACTGAACGAGTGATCTCTTCGAAAGCAGCTCTTTGTTGAGTATTTAAAGTTGGAATGAGTCGTTCTGCTTCTCTGCTCTCTTCAGTGGGATTAAAATTATAAATTAAAAATATTATTTTACTCTTGGAATTTTTCAAAACAGGCTATAATATTGCAATGAAAAATCTGATTGATACCATTTATACCATTAGAAGCTGCATTTCACTCTTTATTTTGTCGAGATATATTAAAAACCTCCTCTTTAATTGAAAAAGTGTGAAGAATATGTCAAAAAATTGATTATCTTGACCAAACCTGAAGTCAATTTTTTTGAACTTAAATGCATTTTAATTTTCTGTTATCGACCTATAGAGCATTTTT
>JAHWFO010059370.1:1762468-1777521 GCA_023313115.1 Rhysida immarginata
AAAAAAACTAATCTTATGACGCTGTGGAATAGTGGCTCAGGATTCCTTCAATCTTCGAGTTATTCTAAGTTACAAAGTTTATAAAAACGTATAGTCTTTTATTAATGGTTTCTGAGGTATAGCTATTTGAAATTAAAATTATCAAATTTCTAATATGGTTTTTATTTTGCTGCATTAACATTCATTCATTAGTAACTTGATCATAGCAAATTTTCGCATATTCCGCCACGTGCTTCGATGCATTTTTCAATTCTTGTGAGAACGTGGTGAGTTGCGCGCCTGAAGGCATCTTTACGTTCTCATTTGGCTTCTGTTCATGTAGTATACGTGCAATAAGCTCGTCTCGTGTATTGACTTTTATAAATCTCACTTTAACCAACCCCACACGCAGAAATTCAAGTGAGTTAATCGAGCGATTTTGGTGGCCAACTACATTACGATGAATAATGAAATGAACATGAAAAATTAAATTATTTACGAATATTAAAATAGGATACAGTTAAAGCACATGAATGATAATTAAATTAAAAAATACATTTGCTTCTCAACTTTAGTGTAAACTTTTTTTAAATAAGGAAATCAACTTGTAATGAAAGTGGAATTTGGGTGAAACAATTTTTTAATAATAATTTTTCCTTTGGGATAAGTTAACTGATAGAATAACAATTTTGATAACAATTTTGATATTGAGCATTCTGACATTATTTGTTACACTTGAAAAAAGACCAGAGATGATCCGAAAGGTCCTCGTCTCACCAATAATTTATTATTTTTAAATTATTATTTTTAATTTATTTTTTTGGGTGTTAAATTATTCTAAATTAAACAAGTGTTTGCCAACACGGAATTTGGACTCAAATTGGTGTCTGGTTCAAAAATTGAAGCACATCAGTGCCGGAATAAAAAAACTGCGATATCATCATGCGATAAATATTCACAAGTATCTGCTCCACAAGTATATGTGATCAACTTTATATCCCGACAACGCTCACATCCTCAACTGTGATCAAAGATTCAGCGAAACTACACCTCATTCAACCAGTGATCTTCACAGCAAGCCTCAAACCGCCATACAAGTCATATATACATCTATCCATCGAGCAATATTGCATCATGACTGTCTCATACCGGGTAAGCTATGAACTGTTATTTTCACACAAGTAGTCTCCGATAAAAACTGGCCTAATAACCCAAGAATAAGAAACTAACAGTAGTTTCAACACATAACAAACAAAACAAAATAGTTACAGATTGATATCTTGAAGAATTTTTTTAGTCTTGATGTTATCAAAATTATTATTCTATCGGTCAAAGTTTCCAAAGGAGAAATTATTATTATAAAACTAGCTGTTGGCCTCGCTTCGCTCAGCTGTGCTACGCTTGCGTGCATTTGTCTTGTTTAATCAAATGAGAAATAAAAATAAATAAAATAAAAAATCAATTTATTGTAAACAACATACTGTATTACAAAACATCACGATAAATCATATTTTTAGTGAAAGTTCTATCACTATTTTTGATCAATTTCCCTTGTTCTTGAGGAATATCATGGACACAAATTTATATATTGCTTTTAAATTTTGAACGTGATAAACCTACATAAAGTTGATCATGAGAAAACACTGGTTCTTTTCAAATTAAACCTACATGAGAAAATGATTGTCCTTGACTCTTATAGTCACAGCAAAAAAAGGAATAATTGGAAATTGACGTCTTTTAAGTACGAAATGCAAATTGGATGATTCAAATCGATTCTTGGAATTATAACAATTTCATTTCTATTTGCCTCATTTACAATTTTTGCTTGAATGAAATGTCTTTGACATGATGTGACTAATAAGCCACTGCAAAATCCTTTTTTGGATTCAAAATTCTTATTAGCATGGCAATCATTCCTATTTTTATGTGAAGAATATGCGGTCGTAGGATGGTGTCAATGAATTCTGCATTTCTATCATAACTTGATGAGATATTTGATCATTTGGATCTGCTACCACTGAGTCATTACTTTTGAATGTAAATTTTCTTCCTTCCATTCGATCTATAATTTCGTTGTTCATTGTGAGAACAGCAGTATTTGTTGAGCATAAGATTACTCGATTTGATAAATTATCAGATGAGAGTGATTGTACATCATCTCCAAACGTTGTAGAAACTATATCAGTCTCAGATGAGACAATCATTTCATTTGGAATTTCAATTAAATCACGATCAAAATTTTCAATTCTTGAAAAATTTCCAGGACCAATTTTTAAGAAGCCACTCATTGAAATCGTCTTAGATATCAACGAAAGTTTTGTAAAATGTTGCCATAAATTTGATGATTTGATGCACGCTTCAATAAATTCTGTTGCTGTTCCTCTTGGAACTACCGGTAAGCATTGTCTCCTCCAGTGACTACGGTATCACCTTATTTCCTAATGGCTTGTCTCGTTTAGTCGGATCGTTTTGAGCTCCATCTCTCAAGAAATTATCGATGCATCTCAGTCTGTGTTTTGTTAACATTGTTACTTCATCGATGATTATAAGTTTTGATTCTAAAAATCTTTACCTTGAAGAGACGATGGCTAAGGTTTCGATGTTGAGTTTTCAAGCAATGAAACTTGAAACCGCTATGAACTGTTCTACCTTCTTTCACGAGTGTTGAAGCAATTCCAGTTGTAGCCCATGGGAAGACTTTACCTCCATTTCCTTGGATGAAATTCATTGAAACTCTATAAACATAGGTTTTTCCAGAAACACCAGGTCCATCAAGATAGCATAATCGAGTTGTGGCATTTTCATCGTAAACTGAACGAGTGATCCCTTCGAAAGCAGCTCTTTGTTGAGTATTTAAAGTTGGAATGAGTCGTTCTGCTTCTCTGCTCTCTTCAGTGGGATTAAAATTATAAATTAAAAATATTATTTTACTCTTGGAATTTTTCAAAACAGGCTATAATATTGCAATGAAAAATCTGATTGATACCATTTATACCATTAGAAGCTGCATTTCACTCTTTATTTTGTCGAGATATATTAAAAACCTCCTCTTTAATTGAAAAAGTGTGAAGAATATGTCAAAAAATTGATTATCTTGACCAAACCTGAAGTCAATTTTTTTGAACTTAAATGCATTTTAATTTTCTGTTATCGACCTATAGAGCATTTTTGTTTCATCAAGATAACTTTTATGGTTTGGTCAGAAGTGAGGGAAAGTCAATGATGACGGACAGAATAACATTTTTGTTAGGTAAGATTGAAATGAAATTGAAATTGAAATTTTCAAAAAAGGCTATAATTTTGCAATGAAAAATCTGCTTGATACCATCTATACCTCGATGAATAGAGCTAATTAACAGCTACATTTCACTATTTACTTGTCGAGATATCTTAAAAAAACCTCATTTTAAATTGAAAAAAATGTGAAGAATTTGGCATAAATTCGAATATTTTGACCAAACCAGAAGTCAATTTTTTTGAACTTAAATGTATTTTAATTGTCTATGATCGACCTATAAAGCATGTTTTTTTCTTTAGGATAACTTTTATGGTTTGGTCATAAGTGACAGAAACTCAATGATGACGGACAGAATAACGTTTTTATTATATTGGATTGTTTCACTCAAGTTTCACTTTCATTAAAATTAATCTCCTTATTTAAAAAGCTAACAGTAAAGTTGAGAAGCAAATGTATTTTTTTAATTTAATTAAATTATTTACTTTAAATTATTTAGTACTTAGACAATAGTTGTATCTCCGAAACCATTAAAAAAAGACTACGTGTTTATATAAACTTTTTGATTTATAATAACTCATTCTATACTACATTAAATATTGACCTTTCCTCCCGGGACATCTTAACGACCGCTCTAGAAAACCGGGCAGAAATTTACATGAGAAATCTGTAGTATTTAATGCTTTTTATTGGAAAACCGTGTTTGTTGTAGTTTTCAAAGCATGTTCTGCTAGATTTCAGAAAATCGACAGTTTACTTTGGGCAGGGATAGAATATATTTACAAATGCAATTAGTTAAACATATTAATTGTTCGACGAATGGATCACTCACTCAAGAACGTGTGATAAGTGCCATTGGCACAAGATGTTCCAAACTCCCATCTGATAATGAAAATTGGAAAGAAAAAATCTGCGACCTGGATTCGAACCAGGAACCACGACTGTCATGGTCGACGCCTCTACCAATTGGGCTATCGCAGACATCCAGAGAGCCATGCTGTCACAAGGTGTCTTAAAGCCAACCAAGTTGTCCGGGTGTCTGCGATAGCCCAAGTTGTCCGGGTTGTCCTGGTTCGAATCCAGGTCGCAGAATTTTTCCTTCCATTTTTCAATGAAAAATCATTACCGATGTTTGGAGGTTCATCTCCAGTATACAGGGTGTCCAAAAAGTCTGGTAACATGGCAGATATCTCAGCTCCCAGGTAGGCGAGATCTGATGAGTGTGGTTTATAGGTAATAGAGGGGTGGGGAATTCATTGCCACGTTCAAATTTGACCTGGACTCCCAAATTTAAAGTCATCCATTTGCTAACTCGAAAACTATTAAAGATAAGAGAAAAGTTTTCGATTTTCTACCCTGTAGAGCGACACCATATTAGCCTAAAAACAATTTTTAATCACACCCTTCCCCTTGAAAGATTTTGAGGAAATGGGCGAGAAAGAGTCACTCAAGAGTGTGCTTCCCCTTCCCCTTCCCAACTGTGTGCTTCACTGCAATTCAAATAAGTCTTTCTAATTCTAAGTTAAATAGCTTGCTTATTCTTGAAAAAAGTACAATCCTGGGGAATACCCGAACATTTGGGCAGATGATCAACTTCATTCCTCGCATAAAGGTAAAGTAAATTTATCAAAGAAGAAAATAATTGTATTTTTACATGCCAACAATTCTCATGGATCAAAACGATTTGATCTAGTGAAATACAGCAAGTCTACGGCGGAATGTCAATACTTTTCGACATGAGGTGATGTATTTTTATAAATAGCTATTTATGAATTCAAACCTCTCATTTTCTGATGGGTTTAATCATAGTAAAATTACTAAATTGCTACAACCTCTGATTGCGTGATGTCATCGTGAAAATTCAGCACAGCCTGCATGAAACCTAGATTTGGCAACGGACACATTTTGTTGCGTGACTTATTCGCTCTTTGGTGACATCATGACAACGTCTATTTTGAATTCCAATCCTATAGTATGTGAGATAGCTAATTCATTCAACAGCGTGGCTTTACTTTAGGCTCTTAATTCAATCTCTATAAAAATATTCTACTGAGGTGTATTTTTTATTTATTTTATTTTTATTTTCCTCTACAGGAAATGGGTAGGCTGGACTCATATTCAGTCTCATGAGCAATTTTCCTCTGCAAATACATGAGAGAGAGAGAGAGAGAGAGAGAGAGAGAGAGAGAGAGAGAGAGAGAGGAGAAACGTGCAATCTCTTTCTTTGTGTAAAAACTTGCTAGTTTTATTATCTTCACTAAAGGAAAAAAAATTCCTTCCGACACTCGGAGAGACTCGGGAATCTCATGTCGTTAGGAACACCTGGCCTTTTGGCCCTTATTCCTTTCGTCTCTGCCTTTTCCACCATCCCCCGAAATAAGTTCTCGTGCAAAGGAACTTTATATCTGCCACTCTTTCCTTTCTCCACTTCCCTCAAGTTCCCCTGTAAACGGTCATTATTAAGGGCTGCAGGCCTAACTCTTACTTTCCCTACAAGACAATCAATTTTGACAGTTACATTTAAGCCTTCGCAAAAGCTGTAAAACTAGACCTAATACTCATAAACCGACGAAAAAACTGACTTTTAAGAATAATTATTACTATGTACTAGAAAATCTACAAAAATTTTAATCCAGCAAAATTTTAAATAGACATTCGTTTTTTTTTCTGCATACGAGTGGAATGATTTGAGCCAGGTACATTGTTGTGATCAATGAAATTGCATCATCCTAAAATTTCACACTTTCCTATTGGTGAAAGTTAATTGCCCTTTCCTTCTCTTTTCCGTTTCCTTGTCTTTAATATGACGGCATCTCATTTACATTCTCAAATTTACATTCTTTCACGACAATCCATGGGCTTAACCAGAGTTTATGATGTGGGAGGGGAGGGAGTCAAGCACATGCGTAAGAAAAATATGTGGCAAGAGTGCACTAGAGACTCTGTATAGGGAGTGATTGGCAATGTTTCCAATCATGTCGTACATGGCATCTATGTTTATGCCTTTGAGTTGCTGTTTTAATAAATAAAGTGAAAACTTCAACCTGAGAATAAAAAATATTTTTTTAAATAAATTCAAAAATAATGACAATTAAATTATAATCGACAATGTATGAAGAATATACGAAATAATAAGTAAATAATAATCCAAGTGCTTTATGCCCCATTATGCACTGGAATAAGCATGGCGGTAGGAAGTTTGTTTGCCAGTCCATTTCTTTGTAGGGTCTCGAGGGTGCACCAAATACCAGCTCCATTTTTGCAGAATAAAGTCAGCCAATACTCCAAATTTCCCCCGTGTACATCTTTTTTCTACAATTAACCAAGGGTCTTTATATAGGTTCACTTGATTTAGGGAGGGGGCAACTACCATCCCCTGCCTCCATTTGGTTACGCCCATGGATCAATCCAAATATCTAAATTATCAGAGGCTGATACAATTTCATTAAGCATAGTATATAATTTGTACAGGGCTTCAATTGCGTGTAAGGCTCTGAAGGAAAGCAATTGCGGCAAATTTTTCCTCTCGTTTGTCTTTCCGTCTCCACCGATCAATATCGAACCTTTCGACTAATCAGATTAATTCTCAAGTTTCGGAAGCTGCTGAAGGTATTGCAGAATTAATAAAATTAAACAAGGTTACAAGAAGGTAATTTTTTGAGCTTGTCATTTATTTATTGGCTAAAACAAAACACTTTGTGAGCAAATAAATAAATTCAATTTTTATCATTTAATAATTTTAAAAAAAATTAAAGTGAAAGAGAAAACATCAAACTCGTATATTCAATTTGGAAAAAAATACATTTAGAAACCGTTGGGTTTTTTAAAATTGTGTCAGCATAAATCTAATTTTTTTCTAAAATCAGTATTTCTCCTATTTTTTATGCCGCTGAAACTCAATGTTTAAAACTTAAAAATGCACTCTTAAGAGACCAAGAAATAAAACAAAAGAAAGATGAATTTGTAGCTCTCGTACTCTAACTGCACATCTGAATTCTACGAGGCGTGTTTACAAATGATTTAGACTAACGACATTTACTGTGTCGTACATGGTTCGGGCTCCAAAATTAGGCTTCAGCAGTTTCGCATATTCTCCCTGAAGAGATATGCGTCCTTAGTGTAACTTTCGTCTGTCCGCACTGTACTGTTCTCTGGAGGAGTCACGCATCCAGTCTCTGACGACTGCTTGTAGGGCGTTATTGTCCGGAAATCGAACATGTAGGGGCATCTTCTTTTCATTGAAGAAGCCGTATTCGCAGAGTGGGAGGTCTGGTGAGTACGGAGGATGTGCCAACAGTGTCGAGAGGGGTTAATTTGGGTTAGCGTGTAGCGATTGAGACCGGTTTCCCTTCCAATTTTTCAAACGTGATGCAGTTGTTTTCCGTATAAGCTCAGAAACACGTGCAACTAAGGTTTGCGTCAGTGTGGGAGATGGACGGCTAATCACTGCTCTTTTAGCGGTTTCGTTCCTACTTTCAAATCTCCTCACCCAATTGGACACTGTCACCACACACTGGTAAATCTTTGCGAGAACTGGCCATGATAATCACCTCCATGATCTCTCATTGACCACAAACATCTATCGCATCATTTTCACTTTCAAGGTCGATTCTTTCAGACTACTGAATTGTCGCCGGCTTGCCACTTCTAGGGTTTGCATACCGGCCAAAATCTAAATCTGTGTAAAGAACCCTCGTAATTATTACTGGTATAAAACTCTGGACAGGGATCAGGAAATAAATGATTTCTGTACTCTACGTCACTATTATGGACCCTTTCACCGAGGAATGACTAATTAGTGTACGATTAGCTAAAATTCCGTCAGGATAAGACGATAGCCTTTAAACCAATTTGGATTTATAATTTAACTTTAGATTGTTCTGCTTATAAACAAATATACTTATCCCGGGTCCTCTGCTAGTAAAAATATAAATTACAACTCACTTCCGAAACTAAAGAAACCAGAAACTCTGCAAACCAGTATGCTGTATACTAAAGGCAAGAAAATAACCACTATTTCCACAAAAACTTTGTTTACTGATCGTATGCGCATTTCAACGACCAAGTTGTGGCTTGTACGAGTGTTGGGGCATAAGTCGTGCAAACATTTATTTTCCTTCAGAGTTAAGGGATGGTATCCCAAAAGTCCTATGTCTCAAGGAAGCCGTTCATTCGCGGTATATTTCCATAACGTCAGATGGCTCTGTGATTTCTATTGTTGCACAGAGAGCAATGTTAATCAGCTCTTAGTCAACCGCCGTGTAGGATGGATGTAACCCAAGTTGAACAACGCTCGTATATAAAATAGCCGTTCTCTATACAAAGAAAAGTAACTCCAAAAACACTATTCCACATAATAAATTTTAATGACTCAGATGTATTTTTCGGAAACATTAATTCCACAGACTGTTGAAGGAGGCTTTTGGTGAACAAGCTTTAGGCCAACCCCAAACATTTGAGTGGATTAAACGTTTCAAAGTTGGTCGGGAGTCTGTGATGACGACAAGCATTTTGGTCGACCGTCAACAACCACAACTCACGAAATGATCACGAAAGTGCGTGACATGATCATAGAGGAACGAAGTCAGAACATCCACGATGTTTGTGATCGCCTTGGACTGTCATACGGGACGTTTTGAGACGATTGAGCACGACAATGCTCCGGCGAGAACATCGCTTGCTGTGAGAAACTTCAAGAAAAACAACATGACCGCTGTCTCCTGGCATCCTGCGGTTTCTACCTCTTCCGAAAACTGAAATTGCGGTTAAAAGGGCGGCGATTTGACTCCATTGAAGTGATCCTCGTGGTAACATCGCTGGAAGCCCAAGAAGGCTACTTTGAAGGGGACGATGGTAATTAAAAGATCGGGTAAGTTCCGTATTTAATAGAGGTACTTTCGAGAAATTTTGGATAGCAACTCGTTTATATCAACTTCGGCGTCTACATGTAAATGAGCATACTCAGGAAAAAATAGTTTTTGTGGAAATAGTGGGTTTTTTTCTTGCCGTTAGTAGATAGTACGACTCACTTGTAAAGATGAAAAACTCGATAAATTACGACATACTGATAAGCTTGGTCGTAATCAACGAGAAAATTCGATTTACAGGGATATCAGCAGAAAATAAAAAACGATTTCTCCAAAAAAAGTTACGAAAGAGCTCCTGATCAAGCTGACAAACTTTTGGAAAGCCACATACAAACAACTGAATGAAATTTGAATGTAAACCGAAGAATCTAGAGATAGGTCACGATCAAAAAGAAGCCCACCAATAAATGCAAAAATGACAATGAAACTGCGACGGAACACGGAAAAATGACGAAATGAAAATCCAGGTAGGAAGGTTTCTCCAGAATTTTTTCTGAAGTGGCCTCTGAAGTATTCATTGAAGGAGCCATTAAAATTTGAAATTTATTGTCAAAGTTTAGTTCGGTTAACTTGAAAGTGACAGTGCTGCAAATCACTCGCGGTCGAATCCACAAAGAAATTAATCACAATGTCGATTGTGTTACAATTTCGGTTGCGATAAAATAGTAGCGTTGGAGACTGGGCGATTACAACACTGGTTTTAACAATACAGAATGGCCAGATAGTTACACGAAACAACAACAACAACAACAACAAAGGAAATAAATCGAAGTGCGACAGGATGCAAAACCCTGAGATTTGAAAGAAGCTTTTCGCCTATTGGGACTGGCCAATGGAAAAGCCATTATTTGTAATCGATATCGTTTGAGGGTAGTATGATGCGGGCGTTGTTTGTCTTGTGGTATTGTTTTATATTTGATGCCGATGACGTTCCGTCTCCGCTTCAATGGGGCACCGGCGAGGGCGTCGGCTTCCACGTGGTTGACTCCTTCGCTTTGATTTCCACCAAAACTGATAGCAAGTCGAATCGTCCTTTGCTCAAATTCCTTTCGATCGAAAACCCCCTTTCACCTTCCTCCTTCGTCCAATGATCAATGTCTAAGCGCCCCCATTTCCTGCAAACGGAATGAATTCATTTCCTTTTTAATCAAATTAGAGCCTCGCCAAAATTAAAAGGATATGCTCTCTAATCTTCGTGGATCTGAATTTCACGTTTCATCGGAAATTCCAAATATTCTTCGCCCTATGCTCTCGCCCGAGAATCGACTCCCGCTCGTTCGTTCGGATAAGCTCAACATTTATTACGCTTTCAAAATAATGGCAGCCTCTTCTAAATGAGCTCAAACGAAACATTCACAACACTTGTGCTTAGCTGTTGCTGAAATTCGAAAATGCCTTAATTTCCAGTTTGTGTTGTCTGTGACATCTAAGCGCCGCAGTTGGCCGCACACAAGGAAGAAAGACGCGATGTGCTCTAGGATTTCTGGCGGCCGAAATGGACCGCGGAGATGGCAACGTAATGAGACCCCTTTCTACGGGAGAAATCATTTCTCTTCACATCGAGGAAGAAAAAAGCATACCCTTTCCTCTTTTAGTCTATCACATGAAGATGTTAATAGTGTACATGAATATTTAATGCGAATGTCGGAAAAAATGCGTATAAGAACAAAGCTCAACGGACAATCAATAAGCAATCAGCTTAAACATTTGTATTTATAAAAGAATCCAATTTTTAAATTATTATAAAAGAAACTGCCATTCAACCTTGCCTCAGTTTAAATTCTATTTTAGTCTTCCTAAAATAAATAAGTTCAATATCCGCCGTTTCGACTTTAAATTGCTTATCCATTTAAAATATTACCTACAATTGGGGGAGGCCGTGGCCTGGTGGGCTTTCACTAAAACATGACTTCTGTGAAGTTAAGCAACATCAGGCACGGCTAGTCACTGGATGGGCGACCACCCGCGACCCACGATCTTCACCCCCCCCCCCCCGGCTGCTGCGACCATCATACAGATTCGTTAATCCAGGTTCATCCAGGGATCCAACTCCTCGGCCTTAGGCCATACAGATCCTGGATGGACGTATTGGATTACCGGTACTAAAATCAAGAAAAAAATTAAAATCTAAGCTATCGAAAATAAAATTCTAAGTCAGTCAATTATTCTCCTCTTCCATATAAAGGATTACACTGGTCAACACACATTTTGCCTCCTATCATTTAAAGGTCATTTTATGGTAAATTTGTTGCACTGATTCCGGATATGAGATCAGTTTTTTCAAATTGGCTCTAGTTTTTGAGATATTTAATATAGTTCATTTTCTACGCTTCAACGTGTATATTTATTTAGTAGAACTGCAACTTCGACAAATGTAGGTATTCTGGACTAATTTGAGTGTGCTGATTCCATATCTGAACTCCAAATTTTTCTATCACGTCAGGATGTTAAGTTTCAGTGGTGTAAAACAGTCTCCTGATGTCAAATTTAAACAATGGCTACCATTAAAATTTAAACTATTTTTTATAACTCGAGATCTTGACGTGATAGGGAAATTTGGAATTCAGATTTGGAATCAGCACGCTCAAATTAGTCTAGAACACCTATCTTCCCCGGTACCAAAAATGTTGTTGACCAGAGCTATTGGTAGTCATTTTATTATGTACACAATTGTTTTTGCAGTTTACAAAAAACAAGAGCTAATTTTTGCATTTTCACAGTCATATTCGTGTTCAGCACATTCAACTCATTAAGAAATGGTTATTTTCATATCGGATGCAAAAAAAGTTTTGAAAATTTGTTGCCCAGTGTTATTTCTGTCCAGGCAAAAAAGATGTTATTTATCTTCTACACCTTTTAATTGCATAAATATTAAAATATAGAGTTATCATTCGCAATATATATTTTATAAATATAATACAACAATTAGACACAATAATTTCTCCATAAATAAGTTTCTGATTACATCATGATGATCTATCCCAGTGATTGCAAAGCTCTTTCGAATCGCAGCTCCTTTTTCTAAAAGTCATGCATGAGTCGGACTCTTTACGACCCCCCCCCCCCCCAATCCCATATTTTAACAGGCTGGTTTGACAATGTTAAAAAATCGTTGATCGAAATTTCCTATAAAAATAAATACAAATAAAAATTATTAATATCCAAATAAATTATGTACACGATTAATACGTAATTAATACGAAAGGTAAAGACATTAATGGAAATGGGGAATTCGAACCCCTTCCCCCCTTCCGTGAACTTGGATTCGAACCAGGAACCACATGATTTATGCATCACGCTCGTTCCTCTACCAAATGGGGCACCGCGAACATGGGATGGCAAGGCTGTCTCCAAATGTTCTAAGATTACAAGATAGTTTAATTTATAACTCCAGTTTTAATGTATTACTTTCATTTGAGTTTTCCTTAGCTTTCTGATTTTTGTAAAGTAGTACGAGGGGCGTTCAAATTTGACTTGCACTTTATTTTTTATAAAATACGAAAACTGCACACACACACACCAGTTATTTCTCAAAGTTCTCTCCTTGCTTCTCTATACATTTTTTCAGCGTTCTTGGATAATCTGGATACCGGTTCTGTAGAAATCTTCAGGAAAGGAAAGTACTTTGAGAAACCATGTCAAGACAGCCTTTTTTACTTCCTCATTGGAGCCGAACATCTGCCCTCCCAACAGCTTTTTCAATAGTCCAAAAAGGTGATAGTCGTAAGGGGAGAGAACCGGACTATATGGAGGATGTGGTAAGATGTCCCATTTGAGTTCCGTCAGTGTGTCCATAGTCAGTTTGGCTGTGTAAAGTCTGGCAATGTCTTGCAGAAAACAAACACCACTGGTAAGGAGACCTGGTCGCCGGCTTCAGGGACGTCCTCAAAATGTCACAGTTGTAGGGTGCATTTATGGTTCGACGTTCTTCCAGAAAATCGATATGAATGATACCCTTAAAGTCCCAGAATACAGTCGCCATCACTTTCGTTGCCGATGGTATCATCTTGAATTTCTTGGGTCATGATGAGTCAGGGTGTCGCCACTCCATGCTCGTACGCTTGCTTTCAGGAGTATGGTGATGAATCCATGTCTCATCGGTGTTCACAATACGCCTTAGGAAGCTGTTACCTTCCCTGTCCTATGGCTGCTCAGCATGGAACAGAATTCTACCTAGGTGGATTTGTGATCCTCGGAGAGTTGCTTACGAACTCATCTGGCGCAGATCTTGTTGAATTTCAGCTTATCGTGGATGGTGGTCTCTACACTGTCATTGTTTGATCTTCAGTATTGAAGCCAATTCTCGGATGTGAATCCGCCTGTTGTCCCTTATCAGCTCAATTGTTCGTGCGATGATGCCATCATTGACAGCTGTTGCTGGCCTTGCCTTATGAGGTTCATTGCCGGTGGATTCTCGCACTCCTTCAAACTTTTGGTACCGAGAAAAGACGGATAATCGAGATAGACATGACTCCGTGAACTGTCTTTGATATCTTTCATGAATTTCAGATGCTTCCACACCTTCGTTGTGGGGAAACTACATGATTATTGGTTGTTCCACTTTCATCGACCCATCGCTGTCCGCCATTTTATTTAAACAAACAACCGGATGAGTGGTGCTGCATTTGCATGATAGGCGGTAGTTGCCATACAAATAAAGAAAGCTTACATTTTTACAACAATGAAATTTACAAAAAATAAAGTCCAGGTCAAATTTGAACGCCACTCGTAATTCCCGAACTGCGAGTCGGGTGCCTGCCGGTGTTACCAGATGCAGTATATTTAATACTACCCTAGTACATTTCCGACTTTCATTATTTTGAGCGTACTATTTTTGAAATTGTAGTATATTTTGGTAGTATTTAAAAATTTTTTTTGTATATTTTAGTATTTTCCATGTTTAAGTCAATATTTACAATTAGAAAAAAAAAAATCAATCAACACTTTGTGCAGTATTTTCCGGTTTAAAATCTGGCAACACTGGTGCCAGCCCTTTCTACTTTGACTACCTTGACTTTAATATATAGCGGGAAAACAATTACGTATTTAGATCTTTAAGCGAATAGTTAATCTATAAAGGAGTCCAATCATAATGATATGCATGAATTGAAATTTCAGTGACTTAATCCTAAACTCCAGCTCTATGTATAATAGCACAAATAGTATATGCATATTTGGTTCATATTGGATTAATTTTCAAACAATTGTTTTGATATCATTCAAGCACTCTGTGATATCTTCCTGTCTTCAATATCACAGTTTGAAGTATTCGGGTTATAATAGACGAAATAACTTAAAGTCAAAGGCCAAAATTAGAATTTTGTGATACTCCTATACGAGAGCCAGGCAATTGACATAAATATCAAAGAAGATCCAAAAATTAAATGCTTGAGGGTTTATATATCTACAAGCATAACATTATTCAAGAGCGTTCAGGTAAGAATCATAAATCTAACAGTCAAGTCCAATGCCATGTACAGTACTTCCCGTATCTTTAAGCAATTTGATAAAAGGTACATGGTAAATGGGCGTGAAAAAATCGAAGTAAATTGTAAAGTACGTCTACGAAAGGCGTGAAAAAGGACGTCAAGTCTTATTTTAATGATTGAACCAGGTAATAATAATAATTTAATTTAATTTATTCAGATTAGAATGTATACGCAAATACAAACTGCCCCTACAGGTGATAAAAACCCAAGCGGGGGGAAAAGTCAAAAGAGAAAGAGTACATTTCGGAACAAATAAATCAAAATCAGATATTTAAAATCTTAAAAATAGAACTGGTTGGGTCATTAAAAATGTATCCATCTTTATGGGAAAGGATTCTATTATACAAAGTATCAAGTTTATAAGAAGGAGTAATCTCTCCAACATTTGTACTCGTACTAGGAGCCATTAATAATAATTTTTACTTATTTATTTATTTATTTATTTAAAATAATAATAATAATAATAATAATAATAATAATAAT
>JAHWFO010059370.1:1778343-1792069 GCA_023313115.1 Rhysida immarginata
ACAATAATAATAATAATAATAATAATAATAATAATAATAATAATAATAACTTTAAAAAGAGAATTAATTAGTGAACCAGGGTTTAGGTTACATTCGTATGGATTTATGAGAGCCTGCGTGGGTAGATGCCAAAAGAAGAGCACGTATTCTTATTGATCTGTTGACGGGAGAGTAAAGAAGCAGTGTAAGGAGAAAGGGGCAGATGGAGAGGGAGAGGAAGAGCAGTGTCAGTGACACGAAAAAGGAAAATCTCGCCAAACTCTAGAAAAGAGTGGACGTCAGCCGTGTTCACCACCAACAATAATAATCTCGCATCTTCAAAGGGTTAGGACGCTCTTTATCCCTTTTCCAACAGCGCAACTTTCAGACCACGATACAGTATTTCTCTCGCGACAGGTCATCGATCAATGCACGAGGAGACATCAGACATGGAAAGAAGAGAAAAAAAAATATCGTTTCTAAAAAAAGCAAATCTCCTTTTCTTTTCCCTTTCTTCTGTATATCATTTTTATTTATGAAGCATGTAGGCTAGTTGAGATAGCAAAATAATGACCATTTCTTAGAAATCAACTTGTTTTAAAGAACTTTATTAAATGAAGATGGCATGAGGAATGCAAAGCATCTCTCCACAGACAAAGTTGAAAAATTCCTTGTCATGAAGCTAAAGAAAGAACGATTGTTCAACTACGAATGTCCTAATGTTTTTTTCGAGGTCCACAAAGCAAGCGTAGACATATTTGCATACTTCCAGGACTTCTCAAAGATTTACTTAGAGAAGATGTGATCCGTAGCGCTTCGGCCAGATCAGAAATCACACTGCTCCCTCGATAGTCTGGAGTCAAAGAGATGTCTCAATAGTTGTTGCAATCACTTTGATCTCCTTTTTAAAGGTAGGGACCACAATTCATATCTATCTGCCATTGCTTAGGGGCCTGGTCAGATATTCAAGCAACTTAACATTCTGATTCAAGGCAATTAACATATCACACCGGATTTCATCATCATTTGCTACTTTGCCACAGTCAGCAATTTAATTACCCATCTGACCTCTGCTTCGGTGTTACTACCGTGACTATTCTCTGCTCCAAGATGCACCTCCTATACCTCAATAGTTGGCATTGTCGGGTAGAAGACATACAAAGTACTTCTTCAACCTGTGCAATGCACTCTTTGGTGCAAAGTGATTTTCAGAAGCTTCACATTTCAACTTGAATGAACATACCATGTAAACGCATAACTTCCTTTAATTTAATGTAAAAATAATTAAATGAAAAATAATGATGATGAAAAATCACTTTAGTTCACAATTTTGGGTTTTAGAAGATGTCCAATAGATGTCCAAATTGATGTGTAGTTTCTTGAAGATAATCACTAATGATCCCCTTTTGTTTTAGAAAATAATATTTTTAAGTAGAAATTCTAACATCAGAACTATTAAATAAAAAACCTCCGTCTATATTTAAACTTCAATCATCAGTAAAAATAATCATGTCTCATCTTGGAATTTCAACTTAAAAATCTTTTCTAAAAAATTAGGATCATTAGTGATTATCATCAAGAAACTACACGTCAATTTGGACACCAATTGGACATCACGTAGCCCTCAAAAGTTGGACTAAAAGTGACATTTCATCATCATTATTTTTTATTTAATTGTTTTAACATTGAATTAAAGGAAGTTACCCGGTTATATTGCATGTTTATTAAGACAACTTATATTACTTCCAAGTGAAAAAGATATTCACATTTGAATATTTTGTACTCCTGGACTTCGCCGGCTTGTTGGCCGAGAGCGCTGAGGCGCAGGTCTTATCGCTCTCGCAACCAGCAAGTCGCGGGTTCGAATCCCGCTTGGGGCATGGATGTTTGTGATTGTCCTTTATTATAATGTGAAAACCCCGTGTTGGGCTTCGGCCTGTTGGGGGCAACCCGCGGGTTGTTTAGATTATTATTATTATATCTTTCCACGGAGACGGCGGACGATCTGCCAGAATACCTTCTTTGCTCCTAATTTTCCATGACTTCTCCCAAGCCTGCTATCGCCTTAGCTGATTTTTTTGCGCCTCAGTGTACTTCACTCGACTCGAAGTTGACGCATTTGCAAAGCTATGTATGACAAATAGACTTCCTTCCTTGCCTTGAGAGAATCTTGGACTTCACAGCTCCTTTTCTCATTGTCCTGCACCACTCTCATCGGCTTACGACCACACCACAACATAGCCGAAGCAATCATAACTATCTTAAAACTATTGCCACTCCGGTTAAATATTGCCACAATTACTGGATAGTTTTTGAAACCTTGAAGAGAGGTTATCTGCAAAAGTTTTCCTCACAGCTCCATCCTCCAAAACATCTGTGGCGCCTTCGAAATATCCTAGAGCCCAAGGTCGCCATGCATATACACTGCTTAAGAAACACAGCTCCATTCACATAGAAAGATACACCACGTCCTTTAGGATCCCACATAGATAGAAGAAGTCTGGGGTGTTAAATCAGTGGAAAACTGCACAGATAACAATCTGTTAAACTGAGTGTGCATTTCTTTTGGGCTCCTCTGAATTTTTTAAATATCGTTGGAATACTCTAGAATAAAAAGAGCAGAGTGAAGTTTAAAAGCAACAGGAAGACTGCTTTATGTCTCAGATTGTGTTGGATAAAAATCAAGATCGTTTGCTTCAATTCGTTTCGTGTAGTTAAGAGGTACCGTTGACTTTTTGGTTGGTGTCTCCATATTTCTTGCCTTTGTATTAAAAGGAGCACAATTAATCAGTGGATATAGGAGCATTTTATTGTGCATTAAAGCTTCTACTTTGCATTTCTCATCTCATCTTCATCTGATAGTCCCTCGGAGCGAATTCATGTAGATTTTTTTTTTAAATAAATACTAATTACTGTATATGGATTTCTTACCTACACGTTACAGCTGGCTCTGTAAAAGTCTTCAGACGAAATGCGTCAGCATTTTAAATTCAAACATAATACGAAAATGAAATGTATTGCTTAATAGCCAATTTCCTATAACACTTTAGACCAAGGGTACAGGGTCTCGATAATAAAAAAATGGGATAGCATTTGAACGGAAAAAAATTTATTTCAAATTTTAAGGATTTACATATGAGAATAAAAGAAATTAAAAGATCAGTTTCTCAAATTGTTTGCCATTTGAGGAGATTACGAAACGAAATGTCTGCAGGAAGTTCTCGATAACCCGTTTAAGCTGATCTATTGAAACTGACACATGTTATCTCTGTTTTCAGCTCTTCTATGACTTTTGGTCGACCTCAGTAGACTAAATCTTTAACACAGCTCCATAGGGGGGGCCAAGCAAGTCCTTCGCCAAAGCGATTCAGGAAGCCTTTTGCGATGACACCATTGTCATAGTGATTTCTGAGCAATTCCGGACCTCACCTGTTGAATGTGGATGTGGTCCATCCTGCTAAAACCACGTGTCTTGGAGCCAGTTCTCGTAGTAGGCATCAGGAATGAAGTTCATAATATCCATGCTGTCCAATATTGCTGATATTAAAAATAAAAGCATAATAAGGGTTATACAGCTACAAAGTTTTCTGAACACAAGTGATGGAATTTATACTAGTAGTATATAAAATAATATGTCCACCAATCAAATAAATTGTCGACTGGTGAATGTAAGCCGGATCGAATAGAGAACTGCTATGACGTCATCCTATACCTGTATCCGTTCTGGGATCCGTTCACAACGCCTAACATTACATCTTTCTTAAAAGTTATTTGGTTTTTTAATAAATATTTCCGGTCTTCTTGGTGGCATTTCCTTATCTCAAGAGCTTCATAAACAAAAATTTTTTCCTGGTTCTTGGCTCTCATAATTTCATGAATCGGTAACTTCCGGTGCCCATTTTTTATCAAATGCTCTGCAAAAGTTGACTTATTATCGTTATTGATCCACGACCATCTATGTTCTGGGCACGTCAATTTATAAACTCCGCAAGCTTGAAAACATCATCAATGACGCCTTGTCTCCTGGTGTTAAGTACGTGTTTGCTATTGCTTTTCGTTCGGAAAGTGATGCAGAGTCCGTAACTTCGGAACACAAGAAAGATGTTGTACGAGGGTAGTCCAGAAAGTAATGCACCACAATTTTTTCTTCAACAATTATTTATTGAACGCAATGAAACTTATACACACGAAAGAATGATGTTTCTTCTACATTTCCTATTTTTCCACATAATCTTCGTCCTGTTCTATGGCCTTCCCCCAGCGATACACAAGGGCGTGTATGCCCTGTCGGTAACAGTCCTTGTTCTGTTCACGCAGCCATGTCTTCACTGTGCGAATCACCTCTTCGTCATCCTCAAAATGTCTTCCACGAATGGCATTCTTCAATGGTGTAAACAAGTGAAAGTCTGAGGGCGCTAGATCAGGGCTGTAGGATAGATGGAGTAACACTGTCCAATCCTGTTTCGTGATGCGTTCCGACGTCCTCAAACAGGTGTAAGGGCGAGCGTTATCGTATTGAAGTAAACAATCAACTGGATTGTTATGGCGTCCAAGTCGCTGGAAGCACTTCTTGAGTTTGGTTTATGTGTTCACATGTGCCTCAGAATTAATGGGGCTGCCTCTCGGTATCACATCAATGAGTATGACACCATCACGGTCCAAAACACAGTGATCATGACCTTACCAGAAGAAGCAGTTGCTTTGAATTTTTTCTTCTGTGGAGAGTACCAATGACGCCATTCCATCGATTGTCATTTTGATTCGGGCGCAAAATGGTGCACCCAGGTTTCATCAGCTGTCACAATCCGGGACAAGAAGGCTTCCACCCTCAGCTTCAAAACGTTGCAGCAACTCAGAAGAAATGTTTTTTCTCAGAGCTTTGTGTTCCTCCGTAAGACAGCACGGAACCCGTCGTGAACGCTTTTTGTGTACTCAAGAGCACGGATGATTTCACCCACACTTCCTTCCTGACAGTTTCAGCGCCAACCGCCGAGTCGTTCTGCGTCGGTCCTGACGAATGAGCGCATCAGCACGCTGCATCTTGTCATGCGTGACAGCCGAGGATGGCCGCCCCGACCGCGGCAATTCTTGGAGTCCGCCAACCGCTTTCTGATGGCCTCACCTTCTGTGCCCAGCGACTAACCGTACTTCTGTCGACTGCTGATGCTCCATAAACTGCACATAAACGTTTGTGTACGTTTCCAACCGTTTCTTGCTCCTCAGTGAGAAATTCAATGAGGACACGCTGCTTGTAACGTACATCACTTACAAACGCCGTGTTGTTCCATTGCTGCACATACGCTATCTGCCGAAAGAAACGGAAACTTTGCGCGCGCACTCCGAAAATTTCAAAGAATACATATCTCAAGTTTCGCATTCGTACCATTGTTGGGACGGAGAAAAAAATTGTGGTGCATTACTTTCTGGGCAACCCTCGTATATCGAAACGCGTCGGTAATTAAACAAACTACCTTACTGTTTAACCAGGATCTTCGTTATTTTTTATTTTTATCAGGAATGGACCTCTTTCTCAAGAACTCGACTTAGCGTGTTGAATTCACTATCTGTTAAAAAAAATACATTCCGCATACAAACCATACCAGAGAGTGACCTTTTGTGGATGAAGAGGCTTGAAAACTACCATTTCAGGCTTCTCGCTGCCCTAAATCCGATAATTTGGCGCCAAAAAATTTTCAAAGAAAATAACCAGACTCTGTAAAAAAGGGTTCCTTTGGGACCCTGCGCATGCGCACGACATTTGGTGACATTAACTCCGCCCGGTGACAAATTATTCAACTGTCAGATTAGCGAGACCCATTAAAGCATCCTATTTATTACTAGACTAAATGCACATAACCAGGGAACACGTCAACTGGACGAGTGCAACTAGACGCTGGTCAAGTGGACGATAGTCTACTGGACGAAAACCAAGTTGGCGACGGTAAAACTGGACGATAACCAAGTGGACGACGAAAGTTTTATAACTTTAAAAAAAAAACCCAACTTTAAATACTTGGACGACAGAAATATTTTAAAACTTCAAATTTAAAAAAAATTAATTTTATTATAACTGACATATTATTATTTTATTATTATTACATACAAGTAAACTTTAGGGGGCAGCAGTCCTATGGAGACAGAGTCTATGCGTGTGTATTGATAAATATTGGATTTTTGAAATTCTGACTTCGGATTGTTAAAGACCATTAAAAAGTAGAATAGGAATGTCTGTAAGACCCACTCTCTATCTCTTTGTCTTCATCGATAAAATTGGGTTCAAAAATTTAAAAGTTCTACACTTTCATGGCCTCTATCTCCTAAACGGTTGGATCAATTGAAAAAATACCAACAACAAAACATTTCTCGAATATTGTGTACAATCTGAATATACCATTAAAAATAGGGGTTCCTATTTAAGATTTAAAAAAAAACCCCCTCCCCCAGCCCCCCCTCACAAGGGGGGGGGGTAATTTTTTAACTATATGAATTTCCCTCGCGAAATAATTCACTTTTGATTTTGGACATTTTTTCGTACAATGCTTAGTTTCCGAGATATTCAGTGGTCTCAAGATAAATGCCTCACCCTGTATATTATGGCCCGTGGATTAGTTTGAACAAAATCCGTTAAACCAACGGCTACAACAATGGTATTCAAAATTTACCACGCGAAACTCATTTTCATGCAACAATGCATTCTTTGCAGACAAAAAAAAATTAATTTTTTTAGTAATAGTAATTAACATCTATGAACTAATACAACATAACATTTTATTATGATTTTTAATTAAATATATTTATTCCAAGGAAATTTGTTCTCTTTTCTGACTTAAAATATAGGATTCATCTAAAAATAAATATACAGAATTTAAGTACCAAAATCGGAGGAACCTCTAATCAACAAGGAGATTTGAAATATCGAATACGTATTTCGGCTACCAAGTAGCCATCTTCAGTGATGAGAGACAAAAGTCAACTCTAATAGATATACTATCAGATCAGTAAAATAACGCAATAAAAATACTTTCGAAAAAGAAAGTATGCAAAGTATGCCAAATGACTAATGCAAAGTAAGTGTTATCGTTTCAGATGAGGTTCTAACCAAAGAATCTTCGCGTTTTTATCAACGGCAAATGCTGCATGATACAATTCGTATTTAAACCACTTTTTATTCAATTAGCTTAGAAATGTAATTCTGATAACATTGTCCAATTATATTAACCCAGAAACGACTTTAGTCATTTACCATTAGGAATTTTTTCATTGAAGAATTTATACAGTTATAAAAATTACTTAAAAATTATTATGGCCAGATAAATAAATATAGAAATTATATGATAGTTACAAAATTGTTTTAATGCAAAATGTTTCATTACATTGTACAATTATATTGATATCTTTTAATGCAAACAACTAAGAATTAAAATTAAAACGGACGGCAAAATAAAGTTGGTATTTTTAGTTGGCTTTTTTTTTTTTTTTTAATTATAAAATCATCGTCGTCCACTTGGTTATCATCCAGTTTTACCATCGCCCACTTGGTTTTCGTCCAGTTGACCTCGCCCAGTTGACTATCGCCCAGTTGACTGTCGTCCAGCTGTGACGCACCCACATAACCAGGCCTTTATACAATTCGAACCTAAGCATTGGAAGACTGCCTCTCATTCGACGTATCATTTTCCAAATGCCTTTCTACCATTTTGTATTCGGTTTCAGATTATATTTGAAAAAATGCATACGATGATACCTATATATTCCTGTATATATATATTCATAACCTACATTCCTTTGAAATTGGACATTGTAATATTTCAATTAATATCTTTCAAATGAGAAAGAACCATTTTTGAAAGTAATATGAAGAGCAGAGTTAGAGTAAAAGTGAAATCATCGACGACAGCTGCATTGTGTTTTTTGGCTTTTGCTAGACGAGGTCGGCGACTTCAGTTGCTAAGGGAAAAACGTCGAGCGTCCACTCACGCCGGCTACCGGTTGTCGTCAGTAAACACGCGGCTGGACAAGTGGCCATTGGTCAACAAATACCCTATACCCTTTAACTATTCTGGTATTTTCCCCCTGGGGAATTCTAAAACGCTTCTGTCAAACTGACGAAAGCGTAAACACATAATACTCTAAAAGATACAATTGCTAGAATTAATCAATTTAAAAAGTGTAAATTTGTCTTCTAAAAAAAGCTCCACGCACTATAAAAAAAAAATAAATAATAAATTATTAATTTATCTGCTAAATCCCACATTTCGTTTAGATTGTTTTTTTCCTCCCTTACAATTGATGTAAAAATTTCCGAACCTATTTAATTCAGTTAAGGCGTATCTATCGGTGAGGAGGAAGAAAGAGGTTCATACATTTTAATAAAGTTAGAGCTTACAACGGGGCACATTCAAAATTAATCGAGTTAATGGTTCGAACACTGGCGTTATTTTAATTAAATCATTTATATTTTGCTCACAGTAAATAATCAGTAAAATCTAATTCGGAGAGAAGAGGTGGGAGAAGGAGGAGGGAAGAAAGGAAAATATTCTAGAAATCTAATTTTCTGGATAATTAATTTTCTCTGAACCCGGTTTCAAATAATGCGGGATAGTAATTGTTTATATGGTTTAATTAGGGATGTTTCCGACACCAAGCTCTGAAAATTACTGTTCTTAATTAGAATTTACCCAACTCCCCCTTTGCAAATTTCCAGAAGGAGTGCTAAAAAGACCCCGCCTCCGTCCCTCACTTTTTTTTGTTTTATTTCCATCTCCCTTCCATTATGCAATTTCTCATATTAATAATAACTGAATAAAAAAAAAGCGTTTTTAAATTTGCAGAGTGCGACAAAATTTTTAAGGCTGCGAGATGCGATCCCAAAAAAATAAATAACAAGGGAAAAAAAAGAACTGATGAATATTAAAAAATTCATTCACCCTCTAGGCAACATTCCAATTACGATTAATAATCCTTTCATGCAAAAAAATGGTTTTCATAAAAAATTTATCGAACAAAAATGAAATTTTAATTAATTTGGATTAATGAGGAATGAATATTCGTAGGCCAAGAACAATGCGAAACATTCAAAGAATTTCACTCTCTATTAACAACTTCTGAGCAATCAAAAGAGTTTATCGTTCGCTAATCAGTTTTTCCAATTAATTAATCTAAAAAACATTTAAAAACAAAGAATTTCAAATTTTGAATTTTTTCCCATCCACAGCGATTCTAAAGTCCTGTAACCTTTATTGCGTGTATATGTCTTGAATAAAGAAAGACATAAATACAAAATTGCGGTGTGTACACTCACTCACCAAAAGTCATGGCACACCTGCCTAATAACGTGTTGGGTACCCTCTGGCCCGGATAACGGCGGCGACAATTCGTGGAAGAGAGTCTACCAGTCCCCGGAACACATCCACAGGCACTGCAAGCCATGCCGCCTCCACTGCACTCCATAACGATGCTGCATTTATCAGCTGTGTTTGGTGACGACCTGACAGATCGTTCGATGACGTCCTACAAATGTTCAATGGGATTGCAATATGGGGAACGTGCAGGCCAAATCATTGTCGTGAAGTCGGTAGCATGTTCCTCCAGTCACTGCCGTGTCACAAGGGACTTGTGTGGAGGCGCATTATCTTGCTGGAAGATGCCGTCGCCGCGGGATAAAAACAGTTCAAGAAGTGGTGCAGGTGGTACCCAAGCAGATCGACGTAGGAAGTAGCACGTAGAGTGGTCGTCAGATGCATCAATGAACCCATTGCATGCCACGAGAAAAAACCCCAGGCCATTATGGAGTTGTTCCCATCTGAAAGCGGGGTCCATGACTTCGTGTGGCCTGCGCCAGACACGGACACGGCCATCGGCCTGATACAGCTGAAACCGTGACTCGTCGGACCAGGCAACCCTTCGCCAGTCCTTAGCGATCCAATGTCGATGTCGGTTGGCCCAGGCTAGGCGTTGCCGACGATGTGCAGCTGTCAAGAGTGGCACCCGTCATGGCCTCCGGCTCTCAAAGCCTGTAGCTGCCAAGGTTCGCCGAATTGTCATCAAGGGCGCAGTTGTGGGACGTCACTGGTTATACCGCATGGTGATTTGGCCCGCTGTCGCCCTTCGGTCAGCAGTTGCAAGCCGGGTGATCCGGCGAACACCTCTGGCATCAGTGAGGCGTGAGCGGCCCGTCCGCTGTCCGACATTGGTTGTAACCCCTCTTTGGGTGTACTCTCGATAGATCCTTGCAACGGTTGTGCGGGAAAATTGCAGGGTGTGTCTACATCTGATATTAAGGCACCCATCCGTCTGGCATCGACAATCATCCCCCGTTCAAATGCGGATAGCTCTCGGCGTGCTGTCATTTCTGCAGCTAGTTTTGCTTACAATGATTGTGTGGTATCAAGGAGTCCTGTGCACCTGCATTCCATAAAAGCAACGGGATCTGTCTCATTACGGACAGGGAACCTGATTGGAGGGATGTGCCATGAATTTTGGTGAGTGAGTTTATATCTTTTTCAGGCCTGAGATATAATTAATCAGTAATTTGAAACTTGATCTAAAATCTCATTATAAAGTAATACTAAAAACTGTGAACAAACGATAGTAAGAAACAAAATAAGAAGAGAAACCACAATTCCGCAAATGAGATTTTTTAACTGGACCCTCGGATGTACATTTCGTAGACTCCGTCCTCTTCATCAGCGTGTAAAAGAGGACAGTCTTCGAAATGTGCATCTGTGGCTCCAGATTAAAAATCTCATTTGTGGAAGTGTGGTTTCTCTTCTTTATTTTGTTTGTTATTATCAAAAGTAATTTTGTCACTATAAAGATATACTTTTTTGAATTTTTTTTTATGAATTAATTAAAATATCCTTCCGAAAGGACGTCAGGTTATAATTAGTATGAAAATGCTTTTGGTTAGGGATATGCTTAGTTTCACATATAATAAAAATTACTTTGGAAAAAAAATTGGAAAAGTAAAGTAAACAAGCGTACAGGGTAATCCAAAAGTTAGAAAAAAACTTTAAAACTCAATAATTCGCACACGAATGCAAATAAAAAATTGTGCTTATACAGAAAGATTTTCATGAATTCGGATTTATCTCAAGGAAAAAAATTAATACTGGAATTGTCCGGTTTTTGACCAACAGATGGAGTTGTCAGATTACAGCCATCAGTTTATGCATATTTTCAGACTTAAAAGAGTAGCGCTCGCTGCAAACGCTATTTAGACGGATGGCGCAAACATTTCTAAGCCGATAGTTAATCCGGCATCTTACTGTCTGAAAATGTGCATAACCTGATGTCTGTAACCTGATAAAGCCATCTCTTGGTCAAAAATCGAATAATTCTAGAATTAATTTTTTTCCTGGAAAAAAAATCCGACTTCATTTCAAACGTTTTTTGCAAACAATCTTTTTATCTGTTATGTGTTCATTAGTCTGCAATAGGTGATTGGTTTGGTTTGTTTTGGTATTAACGTCCTTTTCAACTACCATGGTCATTTCAGGACGGCCGGAAACTTTGCCTCCCAAGGGTTCTTTAACGTGCAGCCGGCAAACGACTACACGGGACCAACGGCTTTACTTGTCCCTGAAAAAATCCTCGTCGTCCTCGGCCGAAGTCGAACCCGCATCCTCGGGCATCAGAGGCAATCACGCAACCCCTGAGCCACCGAAGCCGATCTGCAATAGGTGAGACTGCATAGTTTATGGAGAGGCAATTCATTTTTAAAAAATCTAAAAAGCTCTAAATAATGGGACAAACGAAGTGTTAAAAAACGAATAAACTTCACCTGTCCTTTCAAAAGAATGTCTGGGTCTCAACACAGTCATTTTAATGATGTGCATGTACCGTCTGAATTACTGAAATCCTCTCAAATGGACCAGAAATCTGAGCAAGTTACGGAATTATTCAAAAAAGATGGAGGAGATTTCAAATATTTATTTCAAACAAACTGTAAAAGACAGAAACACATTCTGCACATCGTTAGATACAAGAAAGTTCAGAGTGTTAAAAGCCTGCCGAGAAGTCCCATTCAATGCTATGGAGAAACGCATTGTTTATAAGAAAGTGGCAACACCACAGGAGAGGAGTTAATAAACTGATCTCGCCATGATTTGATCGCCTTGTATCGCGTTCACCATAGGTTAGATTTTATTATAGTTTGATATTTATTTATTAATTAAAAGGCTTAATTTAGGAACTAAAAACTTTTCGTGAAAGTGAAATGTTTCGACAAATGAAAATACAAATTGATCCTGTTAATAATTCTCAAGTTTGAATGCTCAGTTATTAATGAAATTAAAAATGTCGAAAAGCACGATGACCTTGTGGCGTATTGGATATTTATCCACAGTCTTGTTTGTATAGGCCACTGTATGCCAAACTTTTTTTATCTTACGACAAACTTAGTGTGTGGAGAATTTATTTTGCGGCACACCAAATAAAAATTCCGAAACTACCGCAGGATGACTCACCTGTCCGTAGACCTTATTTACCTGTAATTTTTACTATAATTATTTACTTATTAAATCTTTCACGGCACACAGTTTGGCACAAACTGGTATAGAGGAACCAGAATCGCATTGTTGCTCTAAACGTTGAGCAATTGTTTTAAAACAAGTTATGAACAGGGAATATTACGCATTTTTTTGGTTATAAGCAGAACATGAAAAACTAGATGTAATGAATTGTTAAGAGAGAGCTCGAGAAGGAATTCGGGCGCAGATTTTCTTCTGTGAACTGGAAGTTTTTCCTTTCTCGGAGAAGGTGAAATGTTTTTACCAGACTTAAGGTAATGATTGGGACGTCTTAAATGGGACGTCTTATAAGTACAGAAACTGGAGTCAGAAATTGAGCCATAATAGAAAAAGCAGGGGATTAAATTCATTCCACGGATAATTGTAAAACAAAAAGGTGTTCACTAAGAACATGAAATTTTGATATTGCAACTGATCTTGCTTTCATTGAAGGAGGCAACCTAAAACGAATTAAGATTAGGGTCCTGCCATAGTACCCAGTAGAGAATGAAGACGAAAGGCAATATGAGCCGCATCGTAATGGAATCGATGCGAATTCACAGGCGAATTGACGATTCTGCATCACCCCATGGAGAATAGAATGACAATGGAACCGATGAACAGGTAACTATGAGATACATAATTGCTTATTGATAATTAACAGTGTAAGTAATTGCTTATAAGTTGTTCATCAAAAAACTCAGCATATGCTATTTGAGTTACGATGTCGAAGTAGGTATACCCCGACCAAGATGTTGACTGAAATTGAAATTCGGAAGGAGACTGTTGCCTGATACGTAATGGACCTAGCTTACCAAGGAAACTTTGCTGCGTAAAGCCATTGTTAATGTCTGGAACTGGCTGGTAAAATAAAGTGCAGTGACATTTGTTGAAACGCGAAGTTTGACCTCCCAAAAGAACACTGGAAGGGGCACTTAAAATAGAAAATAAGGCCGAGTGTTTTCCCGTTCTATGATGAACGGTGTTTACTCTCAATTTTGAATAAATATATTTCTATAGTACAAATTTTGTCAATTCAATCATATAAAAATTGACACGAACCCAGGATTTATCTGGTCGCCCCACTAGGGACGTGAAACTCCATCCCCGCGGTGGTCACATTTAAAAAGATAACGTCTTCCCCATTCTTTATCTAGCACCGCTGAAGGCAACGCAATCATAACAAAAAAATATTTAAAAAAATTCGTACACCAATGAATTTTAAGAGGGGGGGGGGG
>JAHWFO010059370.1:1792079-1845796 GCA_023313115.1 Rhysida immarginata
TCAGAAGTCGCCGAGAGGTGCGAAGGAGTTTCGAAATCGTGACGTCATACATTGGACGCTATCGCAGGCGCCGCTATCAGTAAATTGTCAGGGCAGTGCAGGCACCGCTATCAGTTCTCCCGCTTCCCTGGTCAGGGCATCGCAGTGGACTAGGCCTATAATGGACTACAAATATGAAAACAAGACCAACAGTAACGACAGCGATTTTGATAACACTGACAGCGATGTACAAGGGCTGTTAGCAGAATTAAATGCTACGGAAACTTCTGCGATATTCAACCCTATGTATTAAACCGTGAAACGGGATCTTCTGCTTGCCGCTCGGCGTGTGCCCTACACAGTAGATAGACCTACTTCCTCATTCCTTCGGCGTTTAACGAGTGCTATTACGGTCGTTTTTCTTGAAGAACGCCAGGCCCGTTTAGAGTTGGAAGAGCATCTAGTTCCACCTTATATGTGATCTAGTTTCAGTCAAGGATAATAAAATAACAAGGATTGCTTATGCGGGTAAATTGACGTGATTGGCTGGTGCAGATGACGTCATTCCTAGACCTTGCTTCGAAGAAAAAGCATAGGAACACAGCAACAATTAACATATTCTTTTTATTTATTTGAAAGTTTTGATAAAATTTATTATATATTATCGCAAAATATTACATATAATTATGTATATGTTTGATCTGATATATTAATAAGTTATTTATATTTTTTTCATACCCTTTTTATTAATTCAAAATTAGCTTATTTCATAAACTGAAAATGTCGTTTTTATTGTAATGCAAAAACTTAAAGGATCTGTGCACTTTATTTTTATAAATAGGCCTCGGATTTGCATTAATGCATATTTTTTCTCGAACTAGTAATTCACTCAAATGATGTTTTTAATGGGGAAGAATGTATTACATTTCTCAAGCAAAACACCAGATGGCGAATTGTACTACCCATCCTAAAGCAGCCATTTTTAATGTTAACCTACGGGGAAAACGGCGGTTTTAATTGAATTTTTTTTAAGTACGAGGGGAAACAATTCGGTTTTCAAAGATTTATTAAAATTCAAAAATAAATGAAAATTGTTAAAAAAAAAAATTGTTTTAAGTGCCAGATGGATTTTCTTATGAAAATTCGCATATAAAATACCGCTTTTTTTTAAACATCATTTTGCTGAGCTACATAATTTACTAATTCCATAAAAATGTTTAGCCTGGCATTTTTTAATTTGAGAAAGCAATAGCTGTTGCAAATTGTTAAATTTTCACTTCTGTTAAAATTTTTATTACAAATTTATTTTAAAAATTCATTTTAATTAAAAATAAGAACTTGTGAAAAAGTGAGAGATATCAATAAAGATAGTGAGACATTTAATATTTTTAACATCATCATTTTTATTAATTCAGAGCAAAAAATTGTAGTTTCTCCCATAGGTTAACATTAAAAATTGCAGCCTTAGGGTGGATAGTACAATCTGCCATCTGGTGTCTTCTGATGTCTAAAATCTTCGCCATTGAATACTTGAAAAAATGTCAATACTGGAAAGAAAAAAAGGAGCGGGGCCTACATAAATATGCTTAAAAAATGAAAAAATACTGACACGACTCTTAATAAAGTGTTGATCCAAAAACATAAATTTATGAAATGTAAGTTTATGATGATACATTTTCTCCAGTGATTCTTTTAAATTTAACACATTACTGGAAAATAAATGGTCCATCTACAGGTATTGGACATTGAAACTGAAACACCTGGTAGAAATCCAACATCTTTATTTATTAAGGTGTTGGGGCACCGTGGGCAGCCAGCACAGCAGCAACACGTCTTGGGAAGGATCGGTAGAGGTCCTGCACAGTTTGCACCCCAGACCATTACTGATCCACCCATTACTGATCCACCTCCGTGTTTAACTGTGGGTGCCAAGCAGTCTGGGTTGTAGGCATCAGAGGGGCTCCTCCAGACGAATACCCTCCCTGTTGTTTGGAAGACAGTGTAGCTGGACTCATCCGAGAATATGACGCGTTTGAGGTCATCCAACGTCCAGGTTTTATGCGTCCGGCACCACTGAACCCGCTTGGAGGCATTTGTACTACTGATGAAAGGCTTCGGTATAGCAACCCTGTCATGGATGTTGGATTTATGCAGGTAACGACGGATTGTCTTCGTGCACACAGGTTCCTGGAGGTGTGTATTCATTTCTGCGGTGATTTCTGCTGCGGTGGTTTTCCTCTTTCGTGCAACAATCCCGGTCAATGTCCTGACGTCTCTTTCCGACAACTTCCGTTTTCCCCTGCAGTTGCTCCTCCTGGACGTGGTTCGTCCTTCCTGTTCATATGCACACATCACCCTGGATACTGTAGCACGTGAGACATCACAAAGTGTGGCAGTTTTGGACACAGATGCACCTGCTAGACGCGCCCCAACAATCTGCCCTCTTTTGAAGTCGGATATGTCTCCCATTATAGCGCTCTGCACAGACAATTTGAAGCTTACTATCGAACTTTTCTACTGGAGTGACTACCAAGACCTCTGACACGTGATTCATTGATATGCATACGATTAATTACCTAGCAGAAGGTTCTATTCAGCCCTGGGGGTAACCAGTGCTATTTGCGAAGGTGTTTCAGTTTCAATGTCCAATACCTGTATTTGGAAAAATCAACTAAACCACAGATAAACTAGTAGCAGGTTATTGCATTTTATTTGTAATTAAGGTTCGGATTTAAATGCACTAAAAAGTGCAAAAGTATGCGCAAATATGGTATATACGCTAAAAAAAAAAAAAATCCGCCAAAATATGCAGTAAAAACTTACCTGTTTAGCAGCAAATACTTGGATAAAAATAACGGTAATTGGAAGCAACATCCCTTCAAAAATATGTGCTAAAGTCAGAAATATATATTTTTAGGTACAATAAAAACTTAAGCTAGAAGGCCCAGAAGGGGCTAAAAGTGCTTAAAAACATCATTTGAGCGAGGAAAGAATATGCATTATATGCAAATCCGAAGCCTACTTATAAAAATAAGGTGCACAGATCTTTTAAGTTTTCGCATTAAATTCAATTACTTAATGCAGACAAATGTTCTCATTTTCCTAAACATCGAGAGGGGTTGGGTGCTCACTCAAAAAACGTTTACTTGACTTATAGTTGGGGGGGGGGGTTACTTTGCACATTTCGCTACATCGATGCTAGTGTCTGATATTAAAAATTTAAGTACCGATATTATTTAATTTTGAATCACTCTTCTTTAAAATTTTTCGAGGTGGTAGTCTCCCGCTGGTAGACCTAACAAGTCGTATTGAAGATCTCGCTGGAAGTACGTCTGCTCCACTGTATAATCATGGCATGATTTCAGATTGAATTTTTTAATGCGTTTAAATTTGTTCACCCAAAATTTTCAACATTTATCTTTTGGAAATGTCAAATATTTTATACGTTGCGAGTTTTGGTTTTTCTAAGTAGTTATTAAATTATATTATACGCGGCAGCAGAACAGCGTATTCCAAGCATTTCTCCTGCGCTGCCCGCTCGTCGGGTCTAGGAGTGACGTCACAGTTAGTTAGTTTGCAAATTTTCTCGCTAGATGGTAACATCGCATAAGCAATCCTTGTTATTTTATTATCCTTGGTTTCAGCGAATTTCTTGTTTGAATTGATACTGAATTTACAACGGCGGATGCGTAGACAAAGCAAGACGCTTCGAAATGAGCACACGATGCTGCTTGGAGTTGGATACCAGTTCCCTCGCTGTCAAAAACTACTAATCCACTGTTTTTTTAATCGATTCTGACTGTGAAAATCTATGAAACGTGAAATTTCTATCCGACTATCTATTTACACATCCAAACAGAACAAATTGAAGGCATTCCGACATAAAACAGGTTAGCAAAATCTTACGATATGTAGAATCGTTTTAAGCGACTAGAATCTCGGCGACGAAATTCCCCGAGATTCTCGCGGCAGGAAATGACAGCTTGTTCCGCCTGTTCTGTGGAGACGGAATGGAAGATCCCACGCAAATTTTCAATTTTCCCAGGCATTTTTCTTAATAAAATATTAGGAAAAATCGAAAAATTTTGCATGATATATACTCTATTAACCTGGATTAATGTTATGATACAAAAAAAAATAAAGTCGATTTTTTCCGTGGAGTTTACCTTTAAATCTTTATTTGTCTGCTCAGTTATATTATTAAGTACCGAAAGGTTCTTTATGCTTTGGCCTTGTCCGTCCGTCCATCCGTAACTCGATTTTCTGGGGAAGTATGAAAGATTTAAAAAATCTGTTTTCACCAATCGATAGAGATAGGAAATGGCAAGGACGAGTTCGAAAATGGTCGAAATCGGTACAATGGCACGCGCTCTAATTGTACTTTAATGATACTCCCTAGAAATTTTCAATGCTAAGATATTGTAAGTAGCATATCAAACTACTCGTAACGAGGAGCCATGAACGAATATAACGTTATTAAATACTGCTTAGCAAGCTGATAAATTTAGTTCGAAGATGGTCGAAATGGTTCACTGGCACGTGTTCTTAAGTAGCCCTTATCCCTTAGAAATTTTCAAAGGCTAAAGTGCGGCATGTAGTACATCAAAGAATTTGTAACGACAAGTCATGAATGAATATAGCGAATATTAATAAGTTCGAGATGGTCGAAACTAGTTCAGTTGCACGAGATCTAATGATACCATGAGGGTATCGTTGGAAATTTTCAATGCCAAAATATGACGTGTAATAAATCAATCAAGAATAAATATCATGTATATAAGTACGCAGTGATGCAAAATTGGTTCTCTTCGTCCGTCATAAAAGTCATTGTTGTCGCTCATTGCTCTTAGACCTATTGATAATAATAATTATTCTCAGTAGCTAATTGCTGTTAGGCCTATGTTAATAACTGCTAATTGTTGGCAGGCCTATCGTGATCAATAGTTAATTGCTACAAATAGTTAATGCAAATTGCTGTTAGGCCTAAAGTTATCAATAGGTGATTGTTATTAGGCCTACCATTATCAAAATCTAATTGTTGCAAAGAGCAAGTATGTGTTGGGCTTAATGTTATCTAGAGCTAATTCCTATCATTAGCAAATTCCTGTTAGGCCTAATTTGTTAACTGCTAACTGTTGTCAATAATAACTGCTTGTTAGGCCTAAATAATATCATCTGTAGGCCCAAATAATAATTGTTTGTTAGGCCTACAGTTATCAAAAGTTAATGACTCAAAAGCAAATTGCTATTAAGCCTAATGTTATTGAAAGTAATTTCTAGCAATAGCAAATTGCTGTTAGGCCTAAAAAATTAACATCTAATTGTTGTCAGCTGGCCCAGTGGCCGAGAGGGCAGGGACGCAGACTTCAGTGTTTCTCGTGATCCTCGGGTCGCGGGTTCGAATCCCGCTATGGCATGGATGTTGTGTTTGTCCCTTACTAAACATCCGGAAGGCAACGGAAAACCACCGCATTAATGTTCCTACTTTTTTTTTTTATAGTACGCCATTAACAATTTGGTCGCCAACCTCCGATAGGAGATGGCACATTAAGAAGCAGAATTGTTGTCAATAGTAATTAAATCTGAGGCCTAACTAATGTTCTCAAAAGCAAATTATCATTAGGCCTAATGTATTAATAGCTAATTGTCAATAGCAAACAATTGTTAGGCCTAACTAATGTTATCAACTGCTTATTGTTGTTAGGCCAATAGTTATCAAAAGTCAATGACTATCAAAAGCAAGTTACTGTTAGGCCTAATGTTATTGAAAGGTAATTTCTAGCAATAGCAAATTGCTGTTAGGCCTAAAAAATTAACATCTACTTGTTCTCAACAGCAATTAAATCTTAGACCTAACTAATGTTCTCAAAAGCAAATTGTCAATAGGCCTAATGTATTAATAACTAATTGTTGTCAATAGCAAGTAATTAAAGACAAATAAAGACAAAGTAAATAACAACTCTTTAACCACAACAAAAATTAAGTAAAAAGAAAAATACAACCTAATCCTAGAAGCGCTTTTCGAGGGCGAAGCTCTCATCATTCAGCAGGTGATGAGAATTTAGTGAATAAGCATAAAATTGAGATAAAAACAAAAAAATTATCCGCAAAACTTGATACCATTCGGAAAGTCCAAAAAGCCCCCTCTTCTAGTAAAGGCCAGACTATACGCAGAGACATTGTGATAAACCAGTCTAATATCCCTTTCAGTAAAGATGAATTAGATTTTTTAGGGAAAGGGCTAAAATTCTCATTCAATAATAAAGCGAACGATTTATATAATCTAATAGGTAATATTGAGGGAGGAATCAAGTTTTTACCCGAACCTAAGAAAAGGGCTATTCGTGAACAGTGCTGCAAAACTATCGCTAAAAATGTCCAGGACTACATCCCTTCTGATGTTAACGTCGCTCCTCCAAAATTGTTAAGTCCCTTAAATCAAAAGATTGTTTTTTCTTGAAAAGCGATAAAGGCAACAGTACCGTTATTTTAAACAAACAGGATTATTTTAATAGAGTTGACCAAATCATTAAAGATGGACCTTTCGAATTAGTGAAAAAAGACCCTCTTCCCAGACTCAAAAGGGAGGTTAAAGATATTATTAAGAGTTGCCCAACCACTATACCACGTAATTTAGTCCCCTTTTTTAACCATCAAGAATCCTACTATACCCAAGCTTTATGCTCTACCTAAAGTGCATAAACCAGGGAATAATATGAGACCCATCGTGTCCAATATCAACTCCCCATTATATCCCATATCGAAACTCCTAGCAAAGTTCTTAAAAACCCTCAGAGTTTCCGATTTCGACAGTACCGTTAGTAATAGTGTAGAATTGACGAAGAAACTGGCCAATGTGGTAATTAACCCGAATGATATTTTAATCTCCTTCGACGTTGTCTCTCTCTTCCCTAGCGTTCCCATCCCTGAGACACTTAAGTTTTTAAAAGAGGTCCTAGTTAGAAATAATATTTCCGAGAATCAAATTGACTAGATCCTCCGTTTAACTAGGATTTGCGTCAACAACAATCTTTTTAGTTATAAAGGTGACGTTTATGTCATGAAAAAGGGTACCCCAATGGGCTCGTGCCTTAGCCCAATTTTGGCAGAAATTTTTCTTAAATCGTTTGAGGATATCTTGAAGAAATCGGGCCACTACTTTCCCCGTATTTGGTTTCGTTATGTTGACGATATTTTTGCGGTGTTTGATCCTGTTGCTTGCAACGTCACTGATTTTTTGGATCATTTAAATTCTTTCTACCCCAGTGTTCAGTTTACTTTCGAACAAGAAGTTGATGGAAAATTACCATTTCTAGGTGTTATGATTATAAAGGCCTCTAACTCCCTTTCTTTTGATGTTTATCGTAAACCATCAAACCAGCTTAATTTTATCCCGTCAGATTCCAGCCACCCGTGGAACCACAAGCTTGCCACGTTTATCTCTATGATAGACAGAGCGATCAACCTTCCATTGGACAAGAAGACCCTGAACAAAGAAATCTCCACAATTAGAAGGATCGCCACCAGGAATGGATATAACCAAAGGACCATCACAAGGATTTTAAAAAAGAGGACGTTCCATAAATTCATCAAAGACAACACGACTTTAAAGAGAATCAAAGGGAAGTACACCACGATATCAATACCCTTTAATAATCAATTAGTTAAGGGCCTTAGCTCCATTTTTAGTAATCACGACCTAGCTTTATCTTTCAGCAACCCAAACCAAGCAAATCTATTACTGGGTAACCCAAAGGATAAGGTCCCCCCACTCCTCCAGACTGGAATCTACAAGGTTAAGTGTCCTCAGTGCCCCAAGGTTTATTTTGGACAGACGGCCCGCAATCCTACCATTCGATTTAAGGAACATTTGGCCCACTTGAAGTATGGAAGAAGAAACCTGTCCGCTGTGGCGAAACACTCGTTGGATACGGGACATAGAATATCATTCAACGATCTTGTACTTGTTAAAGCAATAAAAAATAATCGCCTTCTGGATACCTTTGAAAGTTTAGAAATCTCATCAGCCAACAGCAAAAATTTACTAAACTCCGACAAGGGACCCATTGGAGATTCTCAACTGATTAACTATTGGTCCAAACGGACCAATCACTGATCTAGCCCCCTTAGTGGGGTTTATCACTCTTTCTGTCATTGGTGCTGTCAGACTATAAATATCGGTCTTGTTCTTTTTCACACTCAGTATCATCTGGTGTGTTACTCCCTTCTTTTCCACCTGCTGAATGATGAGAGCTTCGCCCTCGAAAAGCGCTTCTAGGATTAGGTTGTATTTTTCTTTTTACTTAATTTTTGTTGTGGTTAAAGAGTTGTTATTTACTTTGTCTTTATTTATCATATCCACATTTTCTTCCCATTTGTATATTTATTTCTGGTTTCCCCAGGAGTTTATACTTTTAGCAAGTAATTGTTAGGTTATCAACAGCTAATTTTCTTGTTAGCGCAAATTGCTGTTAGGCGTAATGTTATCGAAAGGTTATTTCTAGCCAATGATGTCAACAACAATAAAGTCTGGATCAAGCCTTCTCTGAACGCGTTAACACAGGCACATGTCTAAATAAGTGCCTGGAAAATAATTGCTCCAAAAAATCGTCCTTATAATATGAACCGATATTTCTAATCAATTTGCTGCAAAATATTTGTAATTACAAATCTGATATGGTATTTAATTTGTTTATATGATGTATTTTATATTTTAATATGCAAAAATTCCAAAATTATTTTAAAAAATTGTATTTCGACTCTTCGAGCATTGTCAATGCTAGTAGGAACATCCGCCCGTTACGAAGGATTGTTGTAGCACGCGCATACTTCGTTAACTTGCGCGCGTTCGCATCATTAGCGTGCGGTCGTTCTATTTCAAACAAAAAAAAAAAAGATATAGGAATATAGTAAAACTCCAGCTATCCCCTCCCTAACTGCGATTGGTCGAAGCCTAATCACAACGCGATATTGTGCTGCAAGCGCTATGAGCAATTAGTTCTTTAGTTTTCTTTATAAAGAAATGCAATTCATAAATTTTTTAATGGTCCCTAAATGCATATTTAATAAAACATAATAATGAGCTAGTTAAACTTTATTTCTATCAAAACAAAAATTGACCTTTTAAACTGCTGAACTGCAATTAGATCAGGCTTGCCACAAAAATAATGGCTGACGATGTTGCTTGTGAATCATGGGGGATAGAAGAGAAAATTTTTGTGAGTTTTTAAGTGTCCAAAATTATTATTTTTAATCCTGTTCGTCATAAACGTTGAAAGTTTATTTTTGCAGGTGTTTTTTTACCAATCTATGTTGTGGATTGTCCAGGAAACCAAGTAACAATGTAATCATACGCAGGGTGAGAAGGCCGACCAATCGCAGTTAGGGAGAGGTTAGATGGAGTTCCACTATACTTCCGAAAGTTATTAAAAGAAATTTATTCATAATTAGAAATTGGTTCAGAGTATCAATTACAAGGAAGAAAAGTGCTGAACAGAATGCACATAAACGTCGCATCTTTATGCAAACAATAGAAGCGATTTCTGCGTTTTGTCGACGAATTCTTAATGTGTGAAAGGAATGAGCGCGTTAACACAGGCACATGTCTAAATAATTGCCTGGAAAATAATTGCTGCAAAAAATCATGGTTATAATATCAATTTGCTGCAAAATATTTGTAATTACAAATCTGAAACTGTATTTAATTTGTTAATTTGTATATTAAATTTTTAAATTTTAAATTTTAATATGCAAAAATTCCGAAATTAAGAAAATGATATTTCGACTCTTCGAGCATTGTTAACGCTAGCTTAGAACATTCGCCTGTTACTAGATACGAAGGCATTGTTGTAGCACGCGCACACTTCGTTAGCTTGCGCGCGTTCTTAAGCTCGCGTTCGCATCATTAGAGTGCAGTCGTTCCATTTCAAACAAAGAAAAATGATATAGGAATACTTCCGAAAATTATAAAAAGAAATTTATTCACAATTACAAGGTAGAAAAGTACTGAACAGAATGCACATAAACGTCGCGTCATTATGCAAACAATAGAAGCGAGTTCTGCGTTTTGTCGACGAATTCATAATGTGTGTGATAGGAAAACGGATAGGAAAATGAAAGGACAGGTAATTTCATAACGACGAGTCACAAACGAAAACAACTTAATTTTTCATTTAATATTTCACTCATTGTGGGCGCTGATTTGAAGCACCGGGGTATTGTAAATCGTATTTCTACCAATAAGCCCGAAATTGTCCCTATAGGTGATATAATGTTGCTTTCTCTCTAGCGGTATTAATTGCACACGTCTACGTTACGACCAGTTCATTCATTTCAAATATAGACAAATTACAAATTAGAAGTTTTACGGGTGGAATATATAAACAATACAGTTGTTCAATGGTTTATGTGACAGTATTCATTTAGCCTTTCGGTACTTGATTATATCATTCATTAATGGTTTATTGTAAATAGGGATAGAAGGATGTTTTTGCATATCACATTTTTGTAAATAGGGTAGGGTAGAATGTTTTAAATTTTGAAAATGCTAATATAATTTTATGTTAATTTTATAGTGTTGGGATTTTCAAGTTCAAATTTTAAGAAGTAAAAATCATCTTTTAAATTTGAAATTATCGGAGTATTTTGTTATTGTTAAATATAATTTTTCCCGACTTTAAAAATAACCTTGTATAATGGTAGAGGATCCTTTTCTTGGTTTCAGTCTTCTTCGTCACATTGAGTTCGTCCCAGAATTATTTCATCACTGCATAATATACACCTTGAATTATTATATATACGTGACTTTAAAATTAATTTCTGTTGTAATATTTCTTAAAGGACGAAATATTTGAACAAAGAAACGGAAAAGTGACTGTGGCCAAATAAACAGTTCCGAAATCATTAGGGTGAATTTCTTTCTTTTGAAGTGAGTCGTTCTGTTCTACTGTAAATAAACTCATTTATAGATTCAAATTGGATTTCCATTCGCTGGTGTCGCCTTTCTTTCCAGTGATAAAATGCAGATGTTTTAGGAACAAACATAAAATATAACGTCGTCGTCCCAGTTTTGTGTTTTATTTCCTTTTTCTCCTGCTTCCCGCCGCCATTTTTTTTTGAACACTGGTTCATTTTAATATCTCTCCAGTTTTATTAGTTTCTTCCCTACTTCCACTCCCCTTTGGTGATAAGCAGATATGAAATTCAACAATGAAGCTTCCGAAAGCAGTTAAGTCAGAATAACTTTTGCTTGGAAAGTTTTACTGCCTTTCCCCCGTCCGACGGTCCCCGCATAGACGCCAAAGAAACACAGCCCTTTTATAGTCCTTAAATATACACTACATTAGGACATTAATAGCCATTCAGACTTTAAAGCGTAGTTTCTATATATATAAAACGAAAAGAATTCTAACCAAAGTATACTCAACCGAATAATTGGTTTGTATAGAGAATGGCCACTGACAAGGAAAACAGTAATAAGATTAATGAAGATCTTCCTAAGAAAATTTAATAAAAGTCGCATGTTTGAATTATTAGATGAGACTCAACAAAACTACATAGAAAGTTACACAGGGGAAAAGTTATCGATTATTTTTTTGTTTTCTACAATGATCTTTCTACATACAGGTACTTTCAGGGTTATTCAAAGAATTAGATCAGATTTCAAGTATCTATTTCAAGCAAACTGTAAACGACAGAAGTCCATTGCGCACATTTCAAACTTTCTCATGGTTATTTCCATAGAGTAGGTTAGAGCATGGTTTCTCAAACTTTTCCTATGATGAAACATTTCACAAATCTTGATTATTTCTTAGAGTAGGTAGACATTAATAATAAATAAATTAATATCTATTACCCTATAAATTAACGGTTGCATGTTGGTAGAATTAACCATAAACTTACGCTTCTTATTAAAGAATTCATTATTTTTTTTTATTATTTATGAACCGAACATTCATTAACGTTTCCTGGAACACTGATGTTCCGCGAAATAATTTGGGAAACGTTAGGGTAGAGTAAGGTTCGAAGTTTTAAAAGTCTGCTGAGAAATTCCATTTCTTGTTTACCTGCAGATGCAGCGATGCTATTTCTTGCTTATATGCAGAGTTCGTGGATATAGTATCCGAAAAGTAACTTTAAACTTTTAGATAAATTTTAAAAAGAAACAAGGATATGCAGTTACGGTATTTTGTGTTCATTAAAAAAACGTATCAAAGTTCTTTTTTGAACAATGTTGAGAACATTTCAATATGCGCAACATTAGTCTCACGCGACACAGAATCGATAAAAGAATTCTGACAGATTTTATGAAACATCGGAGAATAGCAGTCTCGATGGCTGCTGCAATTCGAATTTTTAGTTCCTTATTTTTACAAATAGGGACGCCATCTACTGTTCACTTTATAAAAATAAACTTTGATACTTTCTTTATTGAATACAAAAAACTGTAAGGCATAAAATCATAGACTGCGCCAGCGCACTTTTTGCCACCGCGGCGCTACTGTCATGTATGGTATTGCGACTACACCACATGAGAATGAGAAAGCTATTACCAATAAATTTAATTGGTTTTGAAATCACTATTTCATTGGTAATTTAAATGAAACACAATTCACTATTTCACTGGTTTCAACTGCAATTGTGATTTTATAAGAACTTACTTAATGCTAATAACGTACTTAATGCATTAAAAACTTAATGCTAATATGAAGAATTCTGATCTTCCCATAGACCGAGATAACCTTGAAGAGATTGCGAATTCCTTTGCTTCCACAATGAACAATGATGCAGATTTGAAGGACGACTTTCTTCTTGAGGAATGTTGGCGCAAGATTGATGATCTTTTTTATGGCAGCCTCTTACTGCCAAACAAATTCTAGACAATGTCAGGCGCCTGTCAGCTTCAAAATCCTGTATAATTACGGCATTCCGGATTTCATTTTCAAGGGTTGTATCTCTGCTCTGTTACTTCCCTTATTGCATCTGTTTAATATGTCTATTGAAAGTGGGATATACCCTGAAGATTGGAAACAGGTTGTTATTCATCCTATTCCTAAAAAGGTAGAGTCTAAAGAAATTAAGAGTTTTTAGAACTATTACCCTGATTTCTTTCCCGGCCAAATTATTAGAAACCATAGTCGCAAAACGGCTTTCTGCGCATATTGAGCCGCATCTGTCTCATGTTCAACATGGTTTCCGTCCTGCGTGTTCTACCCAATCCAATCTAGCTACTTCTTTACATTTTATTACTCATCAAATTGACCGAAGATTGCAGATGGGCACTTTATATTTAGATTTCTCCAAAGCGTTTGACAGTGTCAATATTCGAACAGTGGACAGGAGTTCAGACTCAGATCTCAGGACCCTCTGTGTTTTGGATTTCCAATTAAAAGTGGAGTTCCGCAGGGGTCCCCGTTGGGCCTCTTCTTTTTAACATCTTTATTGCTGATCTCCCTTATGCTCTGGAATGCCTTCCTAGTAAAGTACTAATTTATGCAGACGATATTAAACTCTTTCATGTGATTGATAGCTGGAATGTCTGCGAAATACTTCAACATAGTCTTTCAGTCGTGTCGCAGTGGGCGACTCGTAATGGTCTTATTCTTAATGTACTCAAATCTTTTATTATGTCATTTAATCGTAAAACCGCCCCATTCGTGTATAAATATCATATGAAAGATGGCTTACTATCTCGGAAGAGTGTGATAAAGGATTTGGGTGTAGTGTTTTCTGACAAGTGCTCCTTCTTGAGTCATCTGGAGCTACTCTACTGTGACATCTCGCGAAGACTAGAAATGCTTAAACGACTTACGGTGTTTTTTAAAGATTATCGGGTTTTTATCACTCTGTTTAGCAGCATTTGTTATTCCGAAATTACTGTATTGCGTGTGGATTTGGCATGGCAGCAATATGCAAGCCTTATCCTTTGTACAATGCAAATTTGACAGTTTTGTAAAGTTTATTCAGAAAAGGTGTAATGGTCAGGATCTCATTAACGATAAAGATAACCTTTTTAATATCAAGATCATTCTTAATAAAGGTCTATTTAAGATTCTTCTTAATCTATACTATGAAAAGATTAGGGTACCTGAGATTTTATACAATCTCAATTCCCTTGAATTTACCAAAACCCGTATACAGGATTTGTTTTTAAACCTTCCCATAAACGAAGGACTGGCATTTCTGAGATTGATCCACTTGAAAAACTTATAAAAAACTTTATGGATAATTTTAATGACGCCAACCTTGATGTGTTAAAAAATGAGCAAGTTTTTTTGTTTGTATGAATTTATTTGTGTTTTTTTTCTTTCCCTTAGTTTATTAATTATTTCTCATTTACCTAATGTTCTTTGTCTCATTATTTTATCATTTCCACATTCAATTTTTTTTTCATCACTTCTCTATTTTTCGTGTTTTTTCATTAATCCTGTATTTCATTAATCCTGTGTTTTTTTCGTGTTTTTGAACTTTGGCCTGTTGGGGGACAACACTGGGCTTTTCCTTCTGGTTTTCTGGTTGGGCACTCCCGTTGCTTTTACATTATTATCAGATTAACAATAATAACAAAACATGACAAAGTGAGTTGGATTTTCGTTGTACAAAGCACGGATTCCTTGAGGGAATATTCGCCAAACCCAAGGACAAACACAAACATCCATGCCCTCGGCGGGATTCGAAGCCGCGACTCTCCGGTTCCGAGAGCGACAAGACCTGCGCCTTAGCGCTTACGGTCACAGAGCCGGCTTGATTGTCATGTTAAGTGTCCCCTTTCCCTTCAAAATCAAATGTTAGTAGTTTTAATGTTACTCAAGCATGCTTTTGAAATGAAATATTTCGAAAATATTTTCAATGTTAATCTAAAATACATTTGGATCAATAGACTTTGCTACAAATTAAAACAAATGGACTTCTGGAATGAAAATGTGATTAGAGAAGGAAAATTTTGACAAGTCTGTCTGAAAAAAATAGATACATTTTAAGAATAGGATTAAAAATAATTTCCTTCCCTTTTTCAAAATTGGCTAGAGCGTGCCGTGCATTAAACCGTAAGCCTTCTGTACTTGTGTCATTAAAATTTTGCTTAAAATAAAAATTCATCAAGCAAGTTTGGATAAAGTGGTGAGATAAAGCTCACTATGACTACAGGCAAATACTAAATTACTAAAAATAATTTCAGGATAATTCTCTAATATTCTTTGCTTTTAGAGAATATCATTTTTGCTTTGATAAAGAATAGTCTCTATCCGAAACGTCAGCTTTTTATTTTGATTTTATTTATTATTTATTTATTTTTCATGTTTTAATTAATAACTATTATTTATTGTATTCCAGTGTTTTTGTGTCTCGTCCTTCTCTCATATATATCCGTTTAAAATTTTTAAGTAAAACCCTGTTCAAATTTTTATCACCCACGTGTTTAAGCTAAAGCAAAAGAACTGTTTACACACAAATTTTCATTATTTTATTATTCATGTAAAAAATTTAGCCTTTTTTGTAATGCAGCTTTATCTCCACTACTGCTAGAATCTTCAAATTTTGTTGAATGTCCTTATTAGTAACTGTTTCATTAGAATTTCGCTTGTGTCTATGAAACGGATACCATACATGACTGACGCGCCACCTAGCGTGATGAAATTCAACGGCGCAGTCCATTGTTTATTTTTAATGACTTTTTTGAAAGTGTAAAGATACTTTTTGGAAACCTATTTATCCACGGACTCTGTTTATAGAAAAATGTTTTCCTTACTCCATGTTGTCAACATCTTCCCTATATTTATTCACCTGCATCGCATCATAAATGCTAACTCATACATGTAAATGATGCATGTCATTCCCCAAAAAGGCAGTTCATATATACTGTTCTTTGGCCAAAATTTTCGTAGCCCTTAACTCGTATTAATTCCTCAATTTCTCCCCTCTTGTTCGCACAATAATGAGCCTTACAGTTACCACATCTTGAAACTGACATCTCATTCGCTAAACTGCAAACCCTCCCCCGTATAGAGTCTCAACATTTTTTCATTTTATATTACTTCTGATGATGGCTTCTGACCGAAACATGTAGAATAAACAACTCTATAACAAGTATTACTTATAAATCCATTATTAAGTACCGAAAGGTGCTTTATGCTATCAGTGTGGGGAGACGTGTCTGTCTGTCCGTCTATCTGTCCGTCAGTAACTCAAACTCCTCCGAGGCTATGAAAGATTTTCAAAATCCGTTTTCGTCAGTCGATGAATATGGTTCATGGCACGAACCAGTTACAAATATTATCTAAATCGGTTCATTGGCACGTGCACAAATGGTACCTCTATTTTCCCGCCTAGCAATTTTCAATGGGAAGATATATTGAGTAATATATCAAACAAATCGTAATGACGAGATAAATGCGGTTATTCATTATTATTTTCGTCAGTCGATGAACACGATACATGGCACGAATCAACCACAAATATTATCTAAATCTGTTCAATGGTACCTTTAAGACCCTACCTAGCAATTTTCAAAGGAGAGATATAATAAGTAATATACGAGATAGAAGCGGATATGAATTACTATTTTCGCCAATTAATAAATAAGGTTCCGGGAATGAACCATTTTGAAAATGGTTGAAATCGAAACAATGACACGTGCTCTAATAGTACCCTTATGACACCCTCAAAAATTTTCAGTGCTAAAATATGGCATTTAATATATCAAACGACTTGGAATGATGTGTCAAGAATGAATATAATGTAAAATTAATGGTAGTCGAAATGGGCTTTAAGGAACCTGGTTTAGTGGAATCATTATGGTTCATTGGAACTTTCAATGCTAAAATATGGCATGTAATATATCAAACAACTTGGAATGATGTGTCATGAATGAATATAACGTAATGTTAATGACAGTTGAAATTATTTCAAAGGTACGTGGTTTAATGGTATCATTATGGTCCATTAGAAACTTCCAATGTTAACATAAGGCGGTTTAAAAATATAATTCCGTTTAACTTTTCGGTACTTGGTTATGTCATTCCTTAATGGTTTATTTATAATAATTCAGTAATACAAGAACCACAAATTTACGAGGGGAGTTCAATAAGTAATGCAACACATTTTTTATCTCGGCCAATTTTGGTTGAAAAAACTGGACATTTCTTGTGGAACATTTTCAAACATTTCCGCTTCGTCTCGTATAGTTTAATTGACGTCCGATAGGTGACAGCGCTATAGTGAGCTGTTAAAATGGCGTCTACAATGGAGGTGCGTTCCAAACAACGGGCGGAGTTTCTTTTGGCGGAAAACCAGGGCATCTCAGATATTCATAGGCGCTTGCAGAATGTCTACGGTGATCTGGCATTGAACAAAAGCACGATGAGTCGTTGGGCAAAGCGTGTGTCATCATCGCCGCAAGGTCAAGTAAAACTGTCTGATCTCCCGCGAACTGGCCGGCCGTGCACAGCTCTGACTCCTGCAATGTCGTAACATGCGAACACTCTCATTCGAGCAGATGGACGGATCACAATCAAACACTTTTGACAGATTACCATAGACATTCTGCAAGCGCCTATGAATATCTGAGATGCCCTGGTTTTCCGCCAAAAGAAACTCAATCACTGCCCGTTGTTTGGAACGCACCTCCATTGTAGACGCCATTTTAACAGCTCACTATAGCGCTGTCACCTATCGGACATCAATGAAACTATACGAGACGCGGAAATGTTTGAAAATGTTCCACAAGAAATGTCCAGTTTTTTCAACCAAAATTGGCCGAGAAAAAAAATGTGTTGATTACTTATTGAACTCCCCTCGTATCCAAATGGCATAGCCACAGGAGAGGGCTTTTTGTTTGCAGTAGTTGCAAAGTGTGGAATCCAATTTTCAAGTATAAGGTGTACTCCACAGTCGCTTCCATCTGCAGATTTCTCTTCTGGCATCGCCATTTTACTAAAAACAAAAAATAGCACCGCATTGCGGCATTAAATGGAACTCCAGACGAACGTTCCAAATAGTAGGCTATTCTTTTTTCTTTTTAAACATCATTTATTTCCGTTTGGATATAGGAGCAAACCATCAATAAAGCTGCAGTGTGCTTCTTATAATCAAAGTAAATTTTTTGATATATTTATAAATGTTTCTGTAGCTTCATTATACGTAATATATGTAGCACTTACCCCCTATTTTTACTACAACAAGACCCTACTTCGCTATATGGGCTTTTAAAACTTTGAAGCCTCCTCTATCCGATGTTGCTGTCTTTTACCGTATGTTTGAAATAAATATTTGAAGGCTGCTATATCTTCTTGAATAATTATGTATTAATTGATAAACATTCAAAACTCCTTTCAACATTCCTTAATTATACATTTTGAACGGTAAATCTTAACTAAAACTCTTCATTAATTATATCTCAGAAAAAAATATTTGTTTACATATATCGATTAAATTATGTAAGGATTAAGGCGAGTTTCATGGCGCAATCATTGATCAATTAACGCGTCCAAATATCCACGAAAGTGCCTCCATTTTCTGTGTACAAAGAGAGCCACAGCCGTTGCAGTTTTCTCGAAGAGCGAAAGGCTTGCAATCATCTACGACGGATCGCAAAACTAACGGAATTAAGGCATAAAAGCTTAACATGCAATCCACAATGCTTATTAATATTTATGGGTTTAAGCATCCATTAGCATTAATGCTAATTCATATTTACCAATCGATTCAAGATTGTATGGAAGAGGGCCAGAGAGCTGTCTGCCGAAACAACGAAAGACTTGGGTGACATTGGATGGGTCAACATATTCCACTTGCTCACTGGGAATAGCCCATCGTTTAATCGAAACGAGTAAAAGTAATTGAATGCAATCAAAAGGCGTTTACACTAACAGAAAAGTCGAGGTTAACGTCAACAAAGGTTCTATTGTCCAGTTACGTCTATTGTCCTTTCCTCATCGAAAGTACGACATTCGATATAATTTGCAAATTCTGATTTTAATATTTACTTATTAAATTATATGCTCAATGGCGCGAAGAGCTTTTAAAGGTCTGCTATTATTTCACCGCTAGATTAACTATAGACCCAAATATATAATTTAAGCACAAAAAGCTTATGTGGTTTAGGCTTCTCTTGTTTAGCCTGCTTTTAAAATTTTAAAAAAAACTTTATAAAGTTTATCTCGCAAACGAAATTAATAAATAATCGAATAATTAAGCTAAACAAAAAAAGCTATTTGCATATTAAATGACTTAGGGCTATTTATTATACGAGGAAGAGTCAAACTAAATTTAGAAAATGGATTTTATTAGAAGACAGATTGAATTATAACAAAACTGATAATATTATCTCTCAATATAATTCCCGCCCTTTTCAATGCACTTGTTCCCCCTCCTGCTTAGAAGAGCATGGGCTCGGCAGAATAAAAGGTTTGTCTTGAGCTCGCAAATACCGTTTTCTTCACGTTGTCATTTATCTAGAATCGACAATCACCCAGATGTATTTTCAGCGGTCCCTAAAGGTGTAAATCACACGATGCCAAATCTAGCGATTAAGGAGGATGCGACTTCAGTTTCTCCAAACAATTCTTGGTGTTCCTAAAAATATGTAGGCGAGCACTGTTGTAATAAAAAAATTCCTAGAGACTAGTCCCCGCCGCTGAGATCGAATAGCGGGCTTCACATTGGCCAACTTTTCAAATGACTTGATTCGGTATCTTAATATCAGATTAAGGACTTGTCGCACAAAAAAAAAAAAAATAAATAAATAAAAATAAACGGCAACTGCGAGTTGGCTTTACTCACATAAAACAATACGCCACAGACAATATTCAGGGGCGACAAACACAGAATCGCTTTCATAGAATTGGCTCAGTATTGCCAGTCCACGAACTGTCGGAACAGCCTCGTATTTTCTAAACATGTTAATCATTCCCAAACATTCACTAACTAAAATCATAACCAAAAATTCATAATCCTGGAATATTATATTAAAACACTTCTAATTGGCAATCCAAACATTATATTTTCTAGGAAAACCTAAGTGGAATACCTAGAAAACCTTCGGGGTGTATGAAGTCTACTTGGCTTTAATGGAAGATTATCTTAATGACCGCATCAATATTGCTAATACCGATCCTGCGATTTTTAAACCATCAACGAGAGGGAACGTTTAAGGATCAGGAATCGGACCCACTATGTTTGCAGTATCTACCGCCTCCATTTTTAGTCACCAATTTAACCTTAGTATTCGCTCCTAGGCTGATGACAACTTTTTGTTTATATCTTCAAATCCTACAAAGATAACAGGAAACCACTGATCCACATAAAACTTTTAATCAGACGTATGCGCATTTCGGCAGGCACACTGCCTTTTTCAGCGTGCTGCCGAAATGCGCATCCGTCCAATTAAAAGTTTTATGTGGATCAGTGGTTTCCTGTTATCTTTATTGAAGTTCGCCCACATTGTCCGGCTCCAGTCTTCTCTTCTTCCAATCCTTATGATCAGGAGACCGTTAACCAAAAAAATCGATTCGGATCTAACTTACGGTGTGTCTAAAAAGTCCGATCGGTCAAAGCCCGTCGGAAAGCTCGTTTTGGAGCCACCAGTGACTGACTCGAAATTCTGACTATGTCCGATCGACGCGGAAACGATGCAGGCATACGTAGCTGGCTTTATTAATTTTAAATTATCGATCAAATTTTCCTTCCAAGTGATTGGAATGAGTTCCAAGTGTTTAAAGAAGATTTCCCTGCTTGTGATGATGTGGCGCTTGTTTGTACCATAAACACCAATCTTCCCACTCCGAACCATCAACCAACCACGCATCTCAATCAACCGTATGCTTCTTTTAAAAATATCAACTGGCATCATTTCTCAAGTATTGACTGGGATCCCTTTTTCAACGAGACCGACCCCGAGATCATCTACGAGATCCTCCAAAACAACGTGAAATGGGCTCTGTTGAATTCAGGGCTAATATTCACAAATAGAAATAAATCGAACACTAGAAAAAGATGGTGGAACTGCCACATTCTAAATCTATGGAAGCTGAAGAAAAAAGTTACATGATTTTCAAGAACAAATCCTCAGTAAGTAGAGCCAACTTTGAGCTGCGCAATCGTCACTTCAAGAATGCAATTCGCTCAGCCAAAAGGGCCCTATTTTCTGACAATCACAATACGGTAAACTTGACTTGTGGAAATACGTACGGAATACCCACGACGTTAAAAAACACGACTTCCCTAAAGAGAATTGCCTATTATATCTCAAATGGTTGAATAACTCCAACGATCAATTTTTACCTGAAGTAATTAAAAATACCTGCGCTACGGTCAAGACTTTCAACTCTCTGCCTACGAGCTTGCCCATGAAGATAAAAAGCACCTTAAGGGCGATGAAACTTAAGGATACTAACCGAGACGGTTTGATTACTGCAACTGTCATTAAAAACTGAGCTACTGCTATCTATTATTAATAACAGAGCATTCCCTGCAGACTTCAAGAAGGCACTGATCGTCCCCATCTATAATTCTGGCCCCGGTTTGAATATCAAAAACTACAGACCTATAAGAATACTGCCTACCTTAACCAAAATAAGCATACTGCCTAACCTTACCAAAAACGTTACCAAACCTGACGTCATAAGCAAAGCTATTGCGGAAATTTTTAGCAAAATTCAAAATGAATCTATATTACCGGAAGTGGCCTTTAAAATTATGATTTCTTTATTAAAAATGAAAGTAAAAAATAATAAAATTGATATTTAGTTTCAGGAAAGTATTCAAAACATATATGAAATCAACTTCCGATTTGGGTCATTTGCTCTTTAAAGATGGCCGCCCCACTTCAAACATGCACCAAAGAAGAACAGCGTTCAGTTATGAGTAGTGAAGGTGTGAAACATATTGTAATGAACCATGACTAATGTCTAACAATTCTGCAATTCCACAATCGTTACTCGGCGATTTTCCAGCACTAACAGCACTAAATTCTGTGACAAACATGTATCACCATTCATAAACTTCTTTGGTGCATGTTTGAAGTGGGGCGGCCATCTTTAAATTACTGCTGTGACAATGTTTTCTTGTCTCTACTTTCCTGCCACCTACCGGATATTTCTACAACTCATTTTTAACGGATCTGCAGAATTACAACACTGTAAGGCGAAATTGAAATTTTAATTACAATTTTGCGGTTTTTATTTGACTCACCCTCGTATTAAAAAAAAGTTTACCTAGGTAGCCATGGAACAACTCTAATATCGCGTAAAGAGAGAGTTCCGGTTTAATTAGACATCAACATAAAAATGTCCCGCGTTGAATTTTCCCGTCGTTAATGATAAAATAAACATGAAACACAATGTTTGTGAATTTTGTAAATTTTTGGGAATGAAAAACAGACTTAGAAAAATGTATTGTGCTGGATTATTTTTAAGTTAAGGGTTTTTAGAAATAAATGTATCAGAAAGCATACGGAAAAACGGGGTTATTAATCATGATAAGCAACTTTAGCCTGCAACATTATTTATAAAAATCAAACTGATATATTCTCAAAACAAGGCCACATGATAAAAGAATGGCCCTCTTATGAAATAAGAAAAGCAATTTAAAATCCTATCTCCGCTTCTATTACTGAATTACATACAAAGCGATCGAATTGATTTCCTATCGCTGTATTCGTTATCCTGTAGACCGTTAAAATCGATCATCTTCCCGTTTTGTGCCTCAGTTCCTTAAGGAATCAATGGAAGGAAGGATGATGGGGCAACGAACTCACTGAACGTCTCGTGCGGTAGAGTTCTATCCAACATCTATTGGAACCTTTCTGTAAACTTAAGTGTGATTCGATCAGATATAAGGATCTAAATATGCTTTAAGGTTATCTTCTTCTTTTTGTTTGTTTCTTTCTTCCTTTCATTCATTTTCTAATTGCAATTGCCACTGAGCTCGGATATCTCGCGCGAGAAGGTGTTTAAAGAGAGTTTGGTTCAAGGAAGAAACAGCCGCGGGAAGAACGTTGCCAAGGAAATGCCGCTCTACCCTCCGCCCAATGGATGTTGGCACAATGTTCGAGAATTTTGTAATCTAATGATCCCAGCATGCAATGGGCGAAATGGCGACGATGAAAAAGGCTGCCAGGGAAAAATGGGGAGGCGAAAGAGAGTGGCGGCCGCTGCGAAAAGGCAAAGTGATCGAAAAATTTTATTGCCCCCCGGGACGAAAGTAACAAAAATTTTCTACTAAAATGGCAGCATTTCGGGTCCCGGTCTCCATGCTCATTGATTTGTAATCTGCGTCTAATTCCTACCTTAAAGCTTTTGTTTAACTGTCGGGATAATCGTAAAAACAAAAAGGAGAAAAAGCAGTACAATAACCTGGCGAACGGTTAATGTTGGAACTGCGTAAAACGGGGTTCTAGATTCATCGATTGCTCGATCAAGTGCCTGCGCATGGTGGGTTGCATGATTTCATAGTACGAAGGAAAGCGTCGATGGTTCAAGATTTCGGTTTAGGTATCTAAAAAAAAATTCTTCCGTCTACGTAACGATAAGTGATGAGGACAAAAATAGAGTGTCACCGGTCTTTTCTAAGACTTCAACAACAATTAACCTTCATATAAGCACGGATTAGAAACCACTTTTCCAGAAAGTGAGATTTTACTTCCACGAATTCCTTCAGCTAAGCTGAACGATTAACCATGATTAACGTAACTGAAAGTTGGCTTTTGAGATTAGGACCATGTTTCAGCGAAAACGTTAAAGACAAAGATAAGTATATGGTAATGTACGAGAATTAAGGAAGAGCGAAGAATTATAATGCAATAAGAGACAAATCTACTTTCCGCATTCTACAAACTGAAGCATATCGCTAGTAACTAGTAATTTGTAAAATGCGTAATAAATGTTTCAGTTCTCTAATGATGTAGTAAATATTCGACAGGGTGACTAGCGACCGGAAAAACTGGGAAAAAGAACCGAGAAAAGTCAGGGAATTTTTAACCGGGAAAAGTCGGGGAAAAATCAGGGAATTTAAAAAAAAAATAGGGCGCCACTGCTGCGTTTGCTCACAGCCAATCAGAAACAAGAGCGTAGTGGTATATTCGACATCCAATGGGCTCTTTAAGCCAAATTCACATCTCATTGATTGGTCGGCAATTGCTATATAAACCCTGGAATCTCTGCATGAAATGGCTATTGTGTGTACCGTAAAGATCGAATGGCTTCAAATGCTGCAAGATGTGCTTCTGGGGGCGCTGCGATCATCATTAAGAAGGGAATTCAACACCAAGAATTAGTCTCCAAGTCTTATGCAGGTATGGAATCGGCCTCCATCATTATCAATGACGTCTTCTGTGGTGAAGTGAAGTTCGTGGCGCTCTATAATTCACCTAAACATTATCTTGACATTAGTGAGCTTGATGAACTCTTCAGTGGTGACACTCCAGTCGTCCTAGCTGGTGACCTAAATGCCAAACACCCAAGCTGGAACTCCAGAACGCAGAATTACAACGGCATGATTCTCCATAGGTACATACAAGGTAGAGATGATATCATCGCTGCTGGACCTGTGGAGGACACCTACTACTGCGACCACTCCCCTAGTAGTGACGTTTTGGACATCTCGCTCTTGAAGGGTTTCTTCAAACCGTACAATATCTTCACGATTGATGACCTTTCTTCTGACCACAAGCCTGTGGCATTGAACTTTGACAATGTTGACATAATTTTCCGAGAGGAACTGATACATCATCAAGACTGGAAGCTCTACAAACATATTCTTAAGGAATATGGCTGCCATCCCGACGTTGCTTACTGTACAGAGGACATCAATCAACGTGTTGAAGACATCACCAGATGTATTAACAGTGCCATAGAAGCTAGTAAGTATCCATCAGAGAATAAACCTCCTCATCGAATCCAACTCACTCCTGGAATCCAACGCCTAATTTCTGAACGAAACAGGACTCATAGACTATGGCAACGCTATCGTGAACCTTGGCTCAAAACCATGTATAACAGGCTAGTGCGAAGAGTCCAAGAGGATATAAAAGAGCTTCGCGACGCTAGATGGAATGAAAAACTCAAAAGCTTGTCGGCTCGCGACAATTCCATTTGGAGTATGGTCAGAGCTTTACAGAAGAGGAAGAATGATACGCTTCCTCCACTACGTACTCCACAAGGTGACTATGTCCAAACTGATCAGGACAAGGCCCAAGTCATTGTAGATTCACTGGAAATGCAGTTTGTTACTCCTACCAACTATAAGCCCGAGAGCCTAATCATGTCTCAGCGTGTGGAAGAAGGCATTGTCAACTTTGATGAAGTCCCGCAGCATTTAACGAAGTACAACATCGAGACCGGAGAGATCGCCACCATCATAAGTAAACTGAAAAAGAAGAAGGCTCCAGGAAGAGACAAGGTGAGCAATAACCCCCTTATGAATCTCCCAAAGAACTTTATTGACTTTCTCATCAATATCATTAGCGACTGCTGGAAATTTTCCTACTTCCCTGCATCTTGGAAACAATCTATTGTTTTGAGTATCCCCAAGCAGAGGCAAAATCCAGCAATTCCCTCGAGCTACCGTCTGCTCCCCTCAATGTCTAAAGTTTTGGAGAAAACGATCCTCGTCAGATTCCAAGACCACTGTCGCGCCAATGATCTTCTTCGGAAAGATCAGTTTGGCTTTCGTGCCGCCCACTCTTGTCAGATGCAGATATGGAGGCTCGTAGAAGACCTGAGCACCCCCTTAAACCTTTCCAGGTACTGCGGAGTGGTATTCCTCGATGTCAGTAAAGCTTTTGACCAAGTGTGGCATGGGGGCCTTGTCTACAAGATGATTAGAGACGGGTTTCCTCCTGATTTGATTCTGATGATGAAATCCTTTCTCACTGACAGGTCATACCAAGCTAAAGTTGGTGAAAATCTATCCACGCCCCGTGTTGTAAAGGCCGGTGTCCCTCAAGGTTCTGTCCTCGGGCCCGTGCTATTTAATTATTTTGTGCATGATTTCCCGAACCCTAAAAATTGTAATCTATATTTCTATGCTAACGATACAACCATTATGACATGGGCACACAAGCCGGCTCACGTTATCACTCGTCTGCAGCACGCCTTGAAGATGTTCGAAGACTGGTTTAACTGCTGGAAGCTGAACCTTAATGTCGGAAAGTGCAAGGCTATGTACTTCAACAGAAAGTTCAAGCGTCCCCCAGTTTCTCTTGTTCTATTCAATAAGAAACTGGACTGGGTAGACAACTACAAATACCTTGGCGTTATCATCGACTCAAGACTCTCTTGGAATCGTCACGTGACCTACGCTCTGAACAAAGCGCAGACGGCTAAGTACAGTCTCATAGCTCTCCTGGGCCGCAACAGCACCCTCAGCATCGACAATAAGTTACTTCTGTACAAGTCGATTATTCGGACCATACTCTTCTATGGCATGCCTGCGTGGGCGACTATCTGTAGAAGCACATGGAGTGAGCTACAGTCATTCCAGAATGTTACCCTGAGGACCATTACCCAGCTTGACAGAAGGACTGTGAAAAACCAATCCATCCACTCGGATTTAGACATGGTCCACATCGGAAAGTTTATACAGGATCTCCTTTTGATTATGGTGCAGAAGATGAAGATTCATGACAATGACCTAGTGACCAGAATACTGAAGAACTCAATGGATATGAAATGGCATATGAAGTATCGAAAACCAAGGCACATTCTTGACATCAACTTTGAAGACATCAGCAACGTCTCTTTCCTGGACTACTGGTAGATGTGATAATCTTCTTTCTTCTTGTTTTTTATTTCGTTTGTATTTTGTTTCTGACAATCCTTAATTTTCTTTTCTTTTTTTGTATAATATGGAAGACCGCTTGGCTTGGTTAGGCTTCTTGACTACCTCAGTGTATTTCGTTTGGAATTTATTTTGGTTCGATGAGCTTTGTGAAAGCGCTGCTTTCGTTCCATCTAAAAAAATGTACACTTCACTGTTCGATTGTCGCATGAAATCAGAATTGCCAAATTGGGCTATTAACCGCAAATTGGGCTTTATCAAAAAAACCAATTGGCTTATAAAATTTTTACTTCGCAGTTTGGGATTTTTTGGCGGGTCTTGGCTTTTTTTGGACTTTTTTGGGCTTGTTGCTTTTTTAATGTCTTGGTTTTTGAGTTTTATCGCTGAAAAATAAATTTAGTGACTACTTGCTAGTAAAAAATCAGGGATGCGTGCTACTAAAAAATTTTAGTCGATTTAAATTAAATCAGGGATGGATCAGGCGTGATTACGTCATATGATTGCTCTTTTACTGGATTATCCAGTAGCCAATCCGGTTTCGAGATTTGGCGCTAGCTTTCCATTTGCTTTAAGTATATATAAGCAGATAAATAAGGGATTGCATGAAATAAAAAAAATATTACGTCTTTCTTGATGAAGTGAAGTTCGTGGCGCTCTACAATTCACCTAAACATTCTCTTGACGTTAGCGAGCTTGATGAACTCTTCAGTGGTGACATTCCAGTTGTCCTGGCTGGTGACCTAAATGCCAAATACCCAAACTGGAACTCCAGAACGCAGAACTACAACGGAATGATTCTCTATAGGTATGTACAAGGTAAAGATGACATCATCGCTGCTAAACCTGTGGAGGACACCTACTACTGTGACCATTCCTCTACTAGTGTTCTTGACATTTCACTTAATAAAGGGTTTCTTCAAGCCATACAACATTTTCACGATGGATGATCTTTCTTCTGACCACAAGCCTATGACACTGAACTTCGACAATGTCGACATCAATTTCAGAGAATAAGTGAAGCAACAGGAAGACTGGAAGCTATTCAAAGAAATCCTCATGGATAGTGACTGCCATCTCCAAGGAGCAAACAGTATGGATGACATTGATCGACGTGTTGATGACATCACCAGGCGAATAAACAGTGCAACTGAAGCTAGTGCCTATCCACTGGTAAACAAGCCCCGAAATCGAATTATGCTCACTCCAGGAATCCAGCACTTGATTGCAGAGAGAAACAAGACCCGTAGGCTTTAGCAGCGCTATCGTTTGACAGATTAGTACGAAGAGTTCAAGAAGAAGTAAAAGAGGCTCGCGACAATTCCATTTGGAACATAGTTAGAGCTCTTCAGAAGAAGAAGAATGATACGCTTCCTCCACTTCGCACCCCTCAAGGTAATTACGTCCAGACTAATCAGGATAAAGCTCAAATAATTGCAGATTCCCAAGAGATGCAGATTGTTACCCCTGATAACAATAATCCCGAGGGTCAGCTCATGTCTCAGACTGTGGAAGATGGTCTTGCCAACTTTTATGAAGTCCCACTGCCTATAACTAAGATCATCATCGAGGCCGGAGAAATCGCTACCATCATAAGAAATCTGAAAAAGATGAAAGAGACAAGGTACATAATAACGCTTTAAAGAATATCCCAAAGAACATCGTTAGGGACATCTCGAATATCATAAGCGACTGTTGGAAGTTTTTATACTTCCCGACTGCTTGGAAGCAGTCTATTGTGTTAAGTATCTCCAAGCAGGGGCAAAATCCTGCAATACCCGCGAGCTACCGAAATATCAGATTACTCCCGTCGATGTCTAAAGTCTTGAAGAAAACGATCCTCACCAGGTTCAAAGACAGTTTGGCTTTCGACCCGCCCACTATGTCAGATGCAGATATGGAGGCTCGTTGAAGATCTGAGCACCCCACTAAACATGGAGAGCTCCACGTACTGTGGCGTAGTTTTTCTTGATGGAATAGATTCTATTTCAGTGTATTTCATGTGAAATTTATTCTGAAAGGGTGAGGATCGTGTAAGCACTGCTTACGTCCCACCTGAACAAATATACACTTCACTGTTCGATTGTCGTATGAAATAGAGTAATCAAGCAAATTAGCTTCGTTGCACTATTTGAAACGCGAGGGGGCTCTCTCGCAATCTCATAGAGTTTTACAAGTTTCTTACATGATGGAATATTGATATTGTCTTTGTGTGTGAAACCGAGTCATAGTTTCATACTGCCTGGTTATTCTGTCTACCGCAAGGATAGATCCCTTACAAATGCTGCTGGCCCTGCGTCTGGTGGGGCAACAATCATAGTTAAACAAGGCATCGATCATCGCGAGACCACCATACCAATTTTGTTGGAATGGAAGCCGTGTCCGTGATCATAAACGAGTAGGGGAAGTTAAATTTATCTCCTTGTATAACTCGCCCAGACATAAGCTTGATCCCTGCGAGCTCGATGATCTGCTAAATGGTCCCATTCCAGTTATTATGGCGGGTGACTTGAACGCCAAACACCCACAATAGAATTCAAAACGTATGAACCATAATGGCTCTATTCTCCATGGTTACTTGATGAATCAAATTGACACCTTAGTCATCGGTCCACTTGAAGACATCTACTATTGCGACCACTCGCCCGTCAGTGATGTACTTGATATTGCTGTTCTCAGGGGGGTTTTCAAGCCGTTTAATATCTTTACTGTGAATGCTTTATCCTAAGATCATCGCCCAGTCGTATTAAACTTCGAAGGCTTAAACCTAGACCTGAGGGTCAGTCTACGCCGTAAAACAAAATTGGAAGCTATTTAGAGATCTACTCACTGACCTATATAAATAACTGGATGGCGCATCCCTCATTAAGAGGATTAAAAAGGGTGACGCCACTGGACGCCATATTGGTAGGGGCAATAGTTTAAACTTTTTGGTGACATTTTTATTCGAGATTATTCCAATATAATTAATTCGATGGCAGAATTTAAATTAAAACTTTTTACTAATATAATTAAATATTATCTTTTTGGTTTGGCAGAGTATAAAGTAAATAATATTTACGAAACGCACACTGCTTAATCAAACCTTACACACATTAAAGATTTGATTTAAACTATTAAAAAGGTTATTTTTAATTAATTAACATTTTTCTTTGACCAGTTGTTAATGCTCTGTTCCTGGCGTTAAAAATCAGAATTAATCAAACAAACGTTGCGCACACGATGTGATTTCTTGCCCCTACTAAGATGGCGGATGGTAGCATCAAGTTTTTCGCCGGATGCGCCATCCAGTTATTTATCTAGGTCAGTGGATCTACTCAAGTAAAGCAACATTTCATATAAGGATCCTGCCAACAACAACGACATTGATGATAATATCCGCGATATCACTCGATTGATCAGTTCAGCCACTGAATCCAGCGCCACTGCCGTCGATCGTAAGCGACCTGACCATCTCGATCTACCCCCGGCCATCAGGCAACTCATACTTGAAAGGAACTCCTTCAGAAGATTGTGGCAAAGTACTAGGTGCCTCCATTTTAAGACCAAATACAACAAGCTAACTCGCAAGGTTAGTGAACAGGTCAAAGAACTAAAAAACCAAAGGTGGAACAACAAGATCAAGAGCCTGTCTGTCCAGGACAACTCCCTCTGGTCTACAGTCAGGGCCCTCAACAACAAGAAAGCCGCTGATTTACCTCCCCTGCTTGCGAATAATGGTAATTTTGTTAGCAGCTCCCATGAAAAATCTCAACTTATCGCGAACACATTGAAGAGTTAATTCACCACCCCCATTGCAGATAGACTGGTAGGTGTCGAGAATACCCGCCAAATAAGTGAAGGCTGCATAAATTATGATCTTACTGATCACGTGCTTAACCCTCTCCATGCCATAGAAGTAACCGAGGTCTCGATCATCATAAGTCGTCTTAACAGCAGAAAACCTCCTGGTATCGACTCCATCACCAGCGGTTCGCTAAGGAATTTACCTCCAAAGGTTATCTACTTAATTACCAAGCTCTTAAACGATTGTTGAGACCGCTACTACATCCCCAACGCCTGGAAGGACTCAGTTATCCTCATTATACCTAAGCCGTGTCTAAATTCTGCTCTTCCCATCAGCTACAGGCCCATTAGCTTATTGCCTACGCTTTCTAAGGTCTTCGAACGCACTATCCTGAAGAGATTCAATGACTTCTGCGAGTCTAATAATCTTATTCGCAATGAGCAATTCGGCTTTCGCTCGAACCCCTCATGCCAACTCCAGATATGGAGGCTTGTAGCAGTTTGAACAGTCCTCTCAATTACTTGATGTACGGAGGAATAGTTTTTCTTGATGTGCTTAAGGCCTTCGACCAAGTCTGGCACGACGGACTCATCTTCAAAATGATCAATTGTGGTTTCCCTGATGAGCTGATTGCTCTGGTTCGCTCCTTCCTGTCACATAGATCCTATCGTGTCAATGTTGTTAACTCCTTGTCTGACCTATGCGACGTCAAGGCTGACGTTCCCCAGAGCTCCGTTCTGGGGCTGGCGTTGTTCAATTTTTTTCATCCATGACCTTCCGGAGTTTGCTAAGTGTAACCTGTACCTGTTCGCTGATGATGCGGCCATCATGAACGCGCGAGGAACCCAACCCATGTCATCAGTCGCTTACAAAAGGCCTTGCGCCGGTGCGAAGATTGGTTCGACAAATGGAGGCTGAAGCTCAGCGTTAACAAATGCAAAGCCATGTTCATCACCCGGAAACGCAGAATCCCCCAGGGCCCCCTCATCCTTGACTGGGTTAAGAATTACAAATATCTTGGCGTTAAGTTTGATTCTAAATTAAACTGGAATGACCACGTTCAATACGCTCTCAACAAGGCCAAAAAGGCGAAGTTCAGCCTGATTGCACTGTTGGGGAGAAACAATGCGCTTGGTCTGGACAACAAGCCCTTGCTGTACAAGGTTGTGATCCGCTTCATCTTGCTTCAAGGAATGCCTGCCTGGGCTGCTATGTGCAAGTCAAGATGGAAGGAACTTCAATCCTTCCAGAATGTAACTCTCAGGACCATTGTTCAAGTCGATAGAAGAATTACAAACAACTACTCGACATATAAAAATATCATAATATTCACTTTATAAAAAAAATCATGCAGTAGCTAAGTTAAATAAATACGTACACTGGGTTCGGAAATGCTGGATATTTAACAGAGAAGGTAAAATTATTGCATCTTTCTTATAAATTTACGTAGCCAAAAAGAGGAAACAACTTCTTGATTAGCGAATGGGAAACAGATTCAAATTACCCGAGGATCTAACTGGTATATAGAAAATTAGATATGGGGTTAACTGTAAGCAATCTACTGCAATGTTCAATAGGTTGAAAATATATGGAAACTGAAAAAAAAAATCCGCGATCTGATGCGAACCAGGAACCATGGCAATTAGTCTATTTGGATACGTAGGTGATATCAGTAGGCCACCCGTATCCGCGATAGAGCAGTGAGTTGGGTGCTAGGTGGTTCCTGGTTCATTTATGCAGGTTCAGAAATCGCTTTATAGTGGAAGATTAAACTTGACACTTTTGCATAATTGAATTTTGTTTTGCGCAAGAAATTAACAAAAATTGATATTCACTCTCATCCATATTACTGACAAGAGAAGTTCAAATAAGCAGGTAGGTATGTATACCATTTAAGAGCAAGAAATAGGAACATGATTAAGAATGTAATCGATAATTGTTCGCACTTAACAAAAAGTTACTTCATTTCCAACGTTGGGCAATTAAAGAAAGCGTTTTCGGGGAGAAGCATTTTTGCGGGTTTCGTCGCGTCTATGATGAGGCAGGGAACCCGTGGAAGGTGAAGAGAGAGAGAGAGAGAGAGAGAGAGAGAGAGAGAGAGAGAGAGAGAGAGAGAGAGGTTCCTCTTTTGCAATTGGAGAGAAAATGTAAGAATAGGAAATGGCAATGAGGAGAAACATCCATTATTCAATAAACAGACGCTTAGTGGCCGAGGGAAAGTTTTTAGTAGGAATGGGAAAAAAGAAACCCTCACCACCGCGAGCAGGCTCTCGGTCTCGTTTTGTGCAATTGCTCTCTCTCTCTCTCTCTCTTTTCTTTTCCTCTTTCCTTCAAATGATTGAAGAAGTAAAATAGAAGGGGGACGATAAATCTTTCATAGGCTTAGAGCGGCGCGAGAATCAATTTGTCTTGGAGGAGAATTGCAGCTGTTGACAGAGAAATATAAGGGGAGGGATAAAAAAGGGGGTGTCATGGGGGTAGGGTAGTAAGGTTGATGAACGACATTCGTGTTGAACACAAACAGAAAAATTAAATAAAAAAAAGTTGTAATGTGAAAGGGGCAAAAAGAGATCAACGAGAGAAATCACTCTAACCCCTTCTTCATTGGCAGGAGACTGTTGGCGGTTACAATCAGAACCGCAAAGAGGGCGGGGGACCTAAATTTTTAAACACTTCCCGTGATCGCACGAAATTATTTATATTTAACGCCCATAGCAAAGATATTTTTTAACTTTCACTATAATTCTATTAACAGATTTAATAGATATCTTAATAAAGTACACAATGTCTTAATTGCTGGAGTCACAAGGAGATCAAGAGCCGTAGAAAAAGTCGCCCAGTCCACTCGAAGTATACTGCCCTTTTCTTGACAAAAAACTTAATCTTTACTAACACAAAATTCATTAACGCCTTCATTGATTGTGACTTATCTCGCTATCACCACTAATCATTCTTCCCTAGAACTTGACATAAGTGTGATAAAGCTCACAGTTGCCTTCGGGCTGCACCTTTAAATTACAAGAATAAACTGCACTACAATAAAAGATAAACAAAAATGAGAGACTAGGAAGGAAGAAGCCACAATAGGTATGTGTTCGAAATAAAGGATATTTGTCGAACTAAACATTTAAGAGAAATACAGTCAACCCTCATAAAACGCCACTCATTCGTCTTATACAAGTCAGGTTAATTCGTACCGTCATAAACAGTTTCAATTTTCTAGTGAAAGGTTTGAAAATTCCTAAGTTCGTGATGTGTAACTGCTTTACCTTTTTATAAGTATGAATGTTATTTACTGTCGATTAATAAAGAAAAATCAAATTAACTGGAACGCGTTATATGAAAACCCCATTATGAGAAATTTAAAATTATACTAAGAGCCCAAATATTAATTAATAATAAAATAATTTATTAAATCTATTACGAGGCAAGAATAAAGAAATTTTTGTATATCTAGAAAGCCATATATGGTTGGATGATTATCAAAAAGATGTTCAGGAAAATTTAATAAAATATAATAAATTACCGTAAATGGAATTTTAAGAAGAAAATTTGGAAAGCAAATGAGAAAGAAAATACAAACTAAGATCCCGCGACGTAATATCAAAACCAGTTCTCCTTTACGGCAATGAATGTTGAACTCTACGCCAAAATCATCAAAAACGGGACAATACTTCACAAATGAGATTCACACGATCATTAACAGGGGTAACTTTAGGAGATCGTATTAGAAGTGAAGATTTTAAGGACCAGTGGAAAGTAGAAGTCCAAAGATACATGTTCTTAGGATGCCCGAATACCGCTTACGCAGAAAATATTCAATTAAAAACCCCCGAAGCAAAAGACATGTAAAAGACCTCATCGCAGATGGACGGATCAGTTACAGAACGGGACCAACCCAAAATGTGAACTGGAAGAAGATGATTAATTCGTACCGCATTATACAGGGTGTCCAAAAAGTCTGGTAACGTGGCAGATATCTCAAAACTGCCAGGAAGGCGAGATCTGATGAGTATGATTAAAAGGTAATAGAGGAGTGAGGAATTCATTGCCGCACTCAAATTTGACTTTGACCCCCAACTTTAAGTTCATTCATTTGCTAACTCGAAAACTGTTAAAGGTAGAGAAAATTTTCCGATTGCTATCCTGTAGAGCAACACCACATTAGTCTAGCACAATTTTTAATCACACCCTTCCCCTTGAAAGATTTTGAGAAAATGGGCGAGAAGGAGTCACTCAAGGTCAGGCTCACTTAATGAGCCTTCCCAACGTGTGCTTCACTGCAATTCAAATGTGTTAGAAACCTCAGCCAACCTAGCCACCCAACCTGATCTTGAACGGATCAGGTGCTCTACAGAGTAGCAATCGGGATTTTTTATCTATCTTTAATAGTTTTCAAGTTAGCAAATGGATGACCTTAAATTTGGGGGTCAAAGTCAAATTTGAGTGCGGCAATGAATTCTCCACCCCTCTACTACCTATAAATCACACTCTTCGGATCTCGCCTACCTGGCAGCTTTGAGATATCTGCCATGTTACCAGACTGTTTGGACATCCTGTATAGTATTTTGAAACGCAATTGGCTAAACAAAGGCATGCGAACACGCTACAAACAAAGTAATATCGTCAAACTGCTTGTACCAGCTATTGTACTGTTGAATGATTTTTGAATTTACAGGCGAATTCCTTGATAATTGAAACCCAAATTGCGGTTACTTGCATGAAAAAACAAACAGGGGAATTCTCCATCATTTTGACCATAAGAGTGTAACAGAAATATTTATGCTATAGGGAGACTTCTTACAATTAATCTAATTAAGCAGTAGACAATAATACAGAAGCCCTGTTATAAGTGTTTCGTTATAGGAAGACCGCTTACAACCATTTAATCCGTATCGCCTTTTACTTTTGAAATGTCATTCAATCATCCACTTCTAAACCTAGACTCAATAGAAAAAATTTGCTCAATTAAAGGAGTTCTACAAAGCTTTAATGAACCCCTCCCATCCCATGGATAGATTTGCTGATTGACTTTTAACGAAGCCCAACATTAGAATTCAGAGACTCTATAAAATGCCTTCAATCATATCTCTTTAAGAATAGAATAGAATTTTTCCTTATAATACAATCGTTAACTGGAACCCTCTTCTCTATGAATTTAATGATGCTTGTTAAATTGTAAAAATTCCCAGCTGCCGTAATCACATCACTCATTCTAACAAATTTACTAAGATTTGTCATTGAATGTCAAAATCAAAATGTTAACTGTGTTTCTTAAATATTGCACGGTATTCTATTGTTATGTAGATCGCCATAGAACGCTCAAATAAATAAATAAACAAATAAATAAATTTTGGTTCCGCATTATATGGAAACCGCGTTGTGGGAATACTGCCTATTCTTTCCGCAAATTTCTGGAACCTTTCAGCTGCAATTTGGCGCCATATTCATTAAGAACAGCTGCCAACTCAGACATTGTTGCTGAGTGAAGTGGATAGACAAGAGTTGGCTATTTAACACATTCCATGAGAGTGTTCTATTGGCAGGAGGCCGGGACTCTGTGAAGGTCGTTCAAGTTCTTCTATGTCCCGGTCCAGCAAAGAATTGCCTAGAATGTCCAGGTAAACCTCAGAATCCATCGTTTTTTTCACATGGACCAAAGGGCCCAGGCTATACCAAGAGAAACATCACCATACCATGACATTACCATTTCAAAATTTGACAGTTGGAGCAATCTACATTCTCTATATCCATGTGCTAAAGCGTATAGCAAGATTCAGCAACTGAATCACGTTTCCATAGCCCTATAATACAGCTGCAATGAGCTTGGCACCACTTTAACCTTCGCATCTTATGCTAATGGGAAGCATCTCTCCCATGGTAGTCCATTTGTTTCAACTCCCACCGAAGAGTCCTGCCATTAATGATGGATCCTGACGTTTTCAAAATTCCATAGTAGCAGGAGAAGCAAACCGATTTTCCCGAACACCCTCTACATCACTCACCGATCTCTGTCAAGTGAAGTTATGAGCTCTACTACTAACCTGTTTAACAGCTCTTTTCCATTCACGATTCTAATTTTGAATGACATTAATCATGGTAGACTTAGGTAGATTTAGCAAGCCTAAAATCTCACGAATGAACTGCCACGTAAGTCATTGGATTTGACATCGGTTTCTTCTGTAAAACCTATTTTTGAGTAATAATTGACCTGAGGTGATATTTTAAAGTTTTACTTATGCAAGTTACAGCTCATTATCACTAATTTCACCACCCGAATTTTCCATTTCTAAGGAGTATGCCAGTACTTTTTTGAACTGCTAAGGTAAGTCACCCATTTTTCCAATAATAATTGCAAAATGAGCCGTGACAATCTCGCCAAACCATTTACCAAGGCCCCGTCATCTGGGGTTTACTTTTCACTAAAGATAAAGAAGAAATGCACATCTTCTAACCGTGGTTTATCGTGAGGATTTCACAGATGCACACGACAAAAAAGGTTCCGTTTGTAAACGGTGTTATCGACTCGACTTTCGATGACGTCACAGCTTTTCTACTATCTTAGGAGCAGGGTGGAGGAGCTAAAAGTATGGGGGCCCCTCACCACTCCCGCCTCGATTTTTATCACAAGTGTCGTTGGCTCTTTCCTTCGAAATCTTAATCGAAGATTAGATCTTCTCACTTTTGGTGCATCGACGAAGCATCAAGTGACCATCAAAGGGCGGAGGGCGCAGGCGCAGTGCAAGCATTTCCATCCACCCTTTTACTCCATCAACATTTCACCGTTAAGACTTCCTTCTCGCCCATTGAAAGCTTTCCTTCAATCTGCTCACTCACTTTACCTCTCTCACTCTCTCTCGATTTACTCCTCCTATCTATCCCTTTCAGAATGGAGCTCGATAAGACTTTAAAGTTACCAGACGAAAAAAAAAGCCCACCCTCCTTCCTATTTTTTTGCTCTCTGCGTTGGTTATTTTTCCCTTTCGGGTTTTCCTTCTCTCTTCTTCTTCTCATCCATAAAAACTGATAGCAGCTCCAGACCCCCCCCCCCCCAAATGAAACCCAGGCGTTTCCGCTGAAAGGACCGTTTGGAGGAGGTGACACAGGGAGCGTCTTTTCCAAGGAGGAGGTGGCGGCAATGGTGGACGGATCTTCAACTCGGTCGAGATCGATCGCGTGCCAAATGGAGGAGACAGAGGAGAAGGAGGAGGAGGACAGTCTGTGCCCCTCAGAATTGTTTGCTAGTCATAGGCGAGCATGACAATAAGCGTCGCAGCAGGCGCTCCACGTTCCGTTCGCTGTCCCTTGTCGCATAAGCAATCTTTACAAGCTCGAGAGGAAATCGTGGACGATATATGGAAACTCCCTCCGACTATGACAAATGCCTCCGCTCTAAGTTTCTTAGAAAACAGCCTGCTTACAATGAAATGGTGCTTTCAGAAAAACGACTTGTCCGCCATCGTACCTATCCAGAGCATTGATGAAGCGGCCCTATATGACAATTTACTTTCTGCTCCGTTTGTAAATGCACGCGACATCTAACCAGTCGATGATTGAGTAACAAATAAAATAGATTTTCTGGGAAATATTTGTTTGAGAACCATCCAGAATCCAATTAAAAACAACGCATGTGTAATTTGTCGCTTTTAAAAATTTAACTTTTATCTTAACAAACGAGCGACAAACAGGTAGGACCTTATGTAGAGATAGGAGACACAAGATCCACTTGACCACAAAAGATTAGCATTTACTGGCGCACGCATAATGACTGTTATCGAAATGTATATTTGTGCCAACAAATGCCAACCTTTTCTATCCACGTAGATCTTGTAAAAAGAACTGTTTGTCTAATAACAACAAAATAACAAGAAGTTAATCCTCCCGAGGAAGGTGTAGGAAAGTAGCGGAAGTCCTGAGATCATCTATTTTAACCCTTTTATCGCACTTTTTAACCCCCCTTCCCAATTTTTAAATCGAAAAATTGATTTTCTCGAACGTAGTCTTTAGAAAGTGTGAAAGAGCTCTATCTTCTTTCGTTTCTCATCATTTCCGATCGAATGATGTGTGACATGCCGTATGTTGCCATAGTTCTAAAGACCAAGTAACTGACACCCCCACAATTCCGACCCCACTGAGACAATTTGGCCCAAACTTCAAAGCAATGTTGAACTTGCTTAGAGGAATCTGCATAATTTCACTCCTGTATGTATAAATACGCGTAGACCTTTTGGTCCCCTCTAATTTCCGCCCCCGAAACTCCGACCCCAGTGGACCAATCAAAACCGAACTAAATAGTGAAGGTGCACATGCCCATAGGAAGCTAGATTCCGAATTTTAACTTCTACCTCAAAAAATGCGGAAATTATGAAGGGGACGCACGGACAGACAGACGGACATTGTGAAAACAATAAGTAGCTCCATTCTTCCGCTATTTAATAAAAATTATATTGGCAAGTGGACTTTATTTTGGCTAGTATAGCTTTTGGTCTACAAGGTCTACAATGGGTGAAATAGTTTTCTGACTACGTCTGGTTTTGCAGTGTAACCATCATACTGTGTCGCCTGTTTCTTCATACTGTAAGTAACCACAGTTCCAGGTTTGCCGAGTCACCGCTAGATTTCTCGCTATATCTTATAGCATTCCCGGTTAAAAAATGGCCAAAAAAAAAAAGATGGTCAAAAAATCCGGTTAAAAAATTAAGCACACTGTAGCCTCGCTCTTAAGCCTCGTATTTTACATGTTTATTACTCAAAAGCTATTATAAATTTTTAACGTGATTTTTTTTATTCACAAAGAAATACTCAAAACGTTTCTTAGCATGCCTTAATAAATTTCAATGTGCCCCCCCATTTATGGCGTGAAGGACGTCAAAGCGAAACTCTATTTCCTCCCATATTCGGGCTAGCATTTCGCGGGCGATTTGTTCAGCGATTGTTTCAATTATTCTGTTCTTGAGAGTTTCGATGTCATCAACTTTGGTCTTGTACACACTGTCTTTCACATATCCCCAGAAGAAAAAATCCAGAGGATTCGCATCGGGTGAGCGAGGGGGCCAAGGGATTGGCCCATCCATTCCAGTATATCGTCCTGGAAAGTTCGTATCAAGGTACTGCCTAACTTGCAGGCCCCAGTGAGGAGGTGCTCCATCTTGTTGGTAGACTATGTTGGGTTGCAGTTCTTCCACCTGTGGAATCAAATAGTTCTCCAGCATATGTAGGTAGGTTGCAGCGGTAATGGTATCTGCAGCAAAAAAGAAAGGTCCGATTACTCGTTCATGCATTAAACCGCACTAAATATTAACCTTTGGGCTGTCGCATATACACTCCCTTAGAACATGGGGGTTTTCATGAGCCCCAAATGCGGCAGTTGTGCCATTTTACTGATCCGGAAGTATGGAATGTTGCCTCATCAGAAAACAAAATGTCCTCAAGGAAGGTGGGATCATTGTCGATTTTTGGAGCATATCTTCAGCAAACTTCTTGCGCTTCGGTCGGTCATCTGGCTTTAGTTCATGCATAATCTGGATTTTGTAGGCTGTAAAACAAAGGCGGTGCTTCACTGTTTTATGTACGGATGTCATTGGCCTATTCAGTTGACAAGCCGTTTGGCGAAGTGATTTATGGGGACTAGGATCGAACGCCTCCCTGGCCTTTTCTACTCTCTGTGGTGTCGCTGAAGGTCTACCAGCACCCTTTTTGTGTAGCAGGCTGCCTGTGTTTAAAAACTTTCATGCCATAGCTTAATTGACTTATGATTTGGAGGATCCTCTTTAAACTTTGTTTTGAACATTCTCTGAACTGTAATCATTGACTTAAATTTCGCTAGCCATCTTGAACACTCGCCATTGTTTACTGCGGTCTTGCGGAAAATGGAACAACGCGCCAACCGCGTGTTTCATTATCAACTCACGCGAGGCTAAGTAACTTTTTGAGCACGCAGCCCGTTAATCGTGAATAAAAAAAATATCACGTTAAATTCTGTAATAGTTTTTGAGTAATAAACATTTAGAATACGGGAGATAATTTAGAAACTCCCTGTATTAATTTTAAAAATTAAAATAAATATTAAAAACGATTCAAATTAAAACACAATAGTCAAATTCACGCATATTTTCATCATCAACGGCAGTTCTTTTAATATGGTCATACATTCTCTGGGTCAGAGGTTTATTTCTAATTATTTAAGCTAGCGCCTTTTCATTTGCAAGCGTAAAGCTCTTTATCCGGAGCTCCCACAGTCCGTTTTTTTCTCATTTAAGATGATTTTTCTCCAATCAGTGCTTCAGCTCATACGCCGTCACGGAAATTCTAGTCTGACATCTTTACGATATTGGTTGAAATTTACTATTCGTTTTATCGTTTTTCTCTGCAAAGTTGGAATAGACTTTAGGAACCTCAGAATTATAAGCACACTTGTTGATAAGCCTGCTTCAGTAGCAAGTTAGCGGGCTATCCTCTGAGAGTTAGATGCTGCTCTTAATGAAACTTTGCTGACCTCCAATGAATTGCAAGAGGTCTTCCAAATCGTTTTCTGCATGACTTTTGATCAGGTTATTTTTTTAACAGCTGCTTTTACATCACATAATCTGCGTCCAGTAATTTGTAAAATTTGCCTAGCAGAGGACCCGGCGTTGCCCGGGATAATTACACTTATAGGTAGGCAGAACAACCTCAAGAAGTTAAATTAAAACTCCAAATTGGTTAAATAATAACTCAATCAATACGACACAGAACGAAGGGACTATCCATTCTATGAAAAATCCGAAAAACAGGAATTCTAGGTGATATACCGGAACTTTATTTTACTTTACTATTAGACCCTTGTTCTTTATTCATTTATTACTTCCAGCAATACGAGACTATATAATGCTCGTATTTCAGAAGATTCAGTATTATGCATATTATTCAAATTCAAGCAATGATAAACTGGATTAATCTATTTTATAGGTAATGAACTTAAACTTTTGTCACATCAGGTTTGTTATCTTTTCTCAATAAAATATGATTTACCGTATATACTCGAGGTATTGCCGTCCTCTTATAATGTCGCACCCCCATTCTTGGGCCCAAAAATCAGAAAAACTGATTAACCCTATGTATTGTCGCAGGCAAAAATTTACACTCTCGTCGTACAAAAAATTCAAAACTAGTCATCAAAAAACGTGATTGGAATAAGTTTATTCAATAGTAACAAGTTAGGCAACCGAAATGCCCAGGACCGATAGGATTTTAAAGAAATCGAGAACGAAAAGGAAAGCATTTGATTTCTAAAGAGCCTTTCATTGTTATGAATTAGATGAGGTTGCTAAGGAAGCCTATGACTGCTAAGCAAGGCGTACTTCTAAGGGAAACGTATAGTTCAGACTGAATAAAACTATCTGAAAAGTTAAATGGAGAAAGTAGCATTTCTCTATAGATTAGAACATATATGAATCCTTTAATTTATTAGCATTCCTATTAAATAATTTTTCTTCAAAAACAATTGCCAACGCATTTCTGCGTAAGCATGTATCATTGAAGGAATGAGTAGCTACTAGTTATTGTTAAAATTTGCCTAACACAAACTAACTATTGATAATATAAGGTGTAAGTAGTTACATGCCATATCTTAGCAGTGAAAGTTTCCAATAGTTTCATAATGGTATCATTAAAACACGAATCATGGAACCAATTTCAATTATCATTAATTTTACGTTATATTCATTCATGACATGTCATTGCAAGTTGTTTGATATATATTACATGCCATATTTTATCATTGAAAGTTCTAATGAACTATAATGGTTCCACAAAAACCAGGTTCCTTAGAAACAATTTCGACTATCATTAATTTTACGTTATATTCATTCATGACACATCATTCCAAGTCGTTTGATATATTACATGCCATATTTTAGTATGGAAAGTTCCAATGAACCATAATGGATCCACGAAAAGCAGGTGCCTTTGAACCGATTTCGACTATCAATAATTTTACGTTATATTCATTCATGGCACATCATTCCAAGTCGTGTGATATATTACATGGCATATTTTAGCGTTGGAATTTCCAATGAATAATAATGGGTCCACGAAAAGCAGGTATCTTTTACCCGATTTCGACTATTAATAAATTTATGTTATATTCATTCATGGTACATCATTCCAAGAAGTTTGATATATTACACGCCATATTTTAGCATTGAAAGTTCCAATGAACCATAATGGGTCCACGAAAAGCAGGTACCTTTGAACCAATTTCGACTATCATTCATTTTACTTGATATTCATGCATGACACATCATTCCAAGTTATTTTATATATTATATGCCAAATCTGAGCCTTGAAAGTTTCCCCTGAACCATACTGGTTCCCTGAAACCACATACCATTGAACCTATGTCGACTGTCATTAATTTTACGTTAATATTCAATCATGACATGTTATTTCAAGCTGTTTGATATAATACATGCCATATCTTAGCACTGAAACTTTCCAGTGAACCATAATTGTACCACTAAACCACATACCCTTGAACCAGTTCTTATTGATATAGACCATCAAGGAAGACGATCACGGGTCTTCACTTAATTCAAAAGCCTTTTCTCTGCTTTGGCTATAGAATCTTAAAGGGACAACAGCATTTGGCAATGCACAGGCCACCAACGATGATTTTTTCCACCAACGAACTCAGTCTTCCGATTTCCCTAAGTTGTCGAATTGCGAAAACGGAAGTCGAAAATTTGGAAGCGTTCGAAACCTAGAGCACCAACAGACAGACAGACGGAAGGACGGACAGACGGACGCACATTGTGAAAACATAAGTATCTATCGGTCGTAATAATTAATTGAAGCCTTCGAATTTCGAATCTTCATCATCTGAGTCATGGAAATCGTCAACATCACCCTAAACATCGTCAAACAGAAGACTCAGGAACAAGAAAAATTGCTTACTACGAATAATGTTCGCGTTTTTTGATTTGAAAATTTTATTGACCCGTTTTATTGCCGCATTCGTTTTTCATGGCCATTTTTGGTCATAAATTTTGCGACAATACATCGAGTATATACTGTAGTTTGCAAGTCCGGTTCAAGCTTTATATTGAAGTTTAATTATTCATTATTAAGTTTTATTATTAGTTGGTATTTTAGAACTGACCATATTGAAATAAACTAGAAAAATTGCGTGAACTTAAACTTTTTTCGCATACTCTATAAGCGGAGTCGAGTATACGTATTTGGTTGGTTTGCACATCAGTTCTTCGGGCGCAATGAGCCCATTAGGCACTTCCCATTAAAAAAACTACTTGTAGCTATAAAACCCTTTCTATATTTTTCAACTCATACAGGGCGATTCAGTCAATTACGTGCGGTTCTAATGGGTTTTTTAACTCAGAAACTAATAAACATAGGAATGTCATATAGATCTTACAATACACATTACACATTGGAATTTCACACCTCATGAACAACATAACGTGCTTCCGTGATTGCCTGACGGACCTCTTCCATGGTGTGGGGGCGTGTGCTGAACATCTCCTTAAGGAACCCCCACAGAATTGACCCATCAAATCAAGAACAAGATCATCTCCAACCGTCTCCCAAACCTCTTCAACGACGGATTCAGCTGGCCACCGACCAATCCTGACCTTAACCCCTGTGACTTCTTTCTGTGGGGGTTCCTTAAGGAGAAGGTGTTCAGCACACGCCCCGCACCATGGAAGAGGTCCGTCAGGTAATCAGCGAATCTTGTGCACTGGCTGACAATGAGATGTGAGGCGCAGTGCTGAAAAACTTCACCCTCAGATTTCGTCTTGTTGTACAGATGAATGGAGCATACATCGAGCATGTTGTTCATGAGGTGTGAAATTCAAGTGTGTAATGTGAATTGTAAGATGTATATGGCATTCCTATGTTTATTAGTTCCTGAGCAATAAACCATTAGAGTCGTACGTAATTGATTCATTGATATACTACATATTTAGGCGGGTTTTTTTGTTTTTTTTAAAGCGAAAATTTATAGAAAACAATTAAAAGGGCATGACTTTAGGTGCCTCAAAAGTAGACTTCTCTGCAGTGCTTCCAAGCCATTTCCAGGAAAACAAACACTTGTAAAATGGGACGCAATTTGCCTGACAGGGCCCCTTTGTCATAGATTTAATAGAATTAAATGATACGTATTCAAATATCATTTATAAGAGACAACTACTCAAAATTGCTAGTGATTTTGCTGTCTATGAAGGCAAAAGAGAGGTTAAACGTGAGAGCTGTGCTGCCTATTAGATCAATTGCACCCGATCGAAGGCTAAGGATAAGTTGTTGTATGAAATGCGTGTACCATGTCGGTTGTGTGGTGGCATGTTTAGAAAAATTAAAATAGTTCTCATTGATTTATAAATCAACGACTTCTTTATTTAGAATTTATGTTTTTATGAGAATAGAGAAGCCAGGAACGCGACTCATTTCGGATTTTTCTCTCACTCGAATAGAGTACCCAGGAACGCGTAATCAAGCTATGAACATGTTACTACCGGGCACTCTGTATCAAATATACAAAATTACAATGTTCATTAGTAAATAACTATCTGCAATTACGTTTGCAAGATTCTCCAGCTCCATTGAGCATGCACAAAGGACAATCCGGGTTGGCAAATGGGGATTCATAAATGTGAAACGTGATGCTCATTGGATTCGGCGCAACTTTGATGCTCCCAATAGCGACTCCACGAATTTCGTCTAAAACTTTAATGTGTTTCAGAAAACTCCAGGAAGAAAATTCAAAATCAATCATATAACATTTACCAAATGTTTAAAAAGATATACTTTAGGATATAAATTCGTTCCCTTCTGCAACAACAACTGACAGCCATTGGAAATTGCCCCGATAAATATTTAATCTGGAAACTCAAGTCACTTTCCTCGGAGTTGCTTCGGAGGAAAAGCGAACGCAATTTATTATTATTCTTTTCTTTTTCTTTCTTTTATTCTTTCCCTGTGTCGAGCAAAATTCGCTTCAATAGAAAATCGATACGCGAAGGAATAAAGCTACGCTCATTGATCAAAGGGAAATAAATCATAAAACAGAAGGAGTGGGTGGGGTGGGGTGGAGAGGAATGGACGGACAGATGGAGGGCAATCTGATCACAAACCGTCGAACATTCCAAAAATCAACCAAAGAGGATTCGCATTTTGCCGAAGGAATATTTACGTTGCGATCACAGAAGAGAGAAACTACGTTGGCAATTTTACCAATCTAATTAAGGTTTGAGAAGCGGGTACAGATCATGTCTAATGGAATTCTCGTAATGCCTTTCCGTGGCCCTCATTGCTGGAATTTATTCGAAAACTGATGATTTTTGCCTTGGCGAAGAAGAGAGAAATTCCCCCCCCCCCACCACCTCTCTCCTCTTTTGCAAATGTTTTGTTTTTTCGCGCCTCATTTCGGGGAAACTGGTTGCTGCATTCTTCGCATTCCAAGTGATTAAAAGTAGGCCCATTTGAAATCGAAATGACATTTGCTCAAACAACATATCTCTCAAAGTTTGTTTTTCAAATAGCCCTAAATTATCTTGAGCGGCTGAATCAACAGAAAACTATTGGAGAAAATGTCTGTCTCCGATAAGATTCACACAATATTTTGTACACTTATTAAAGATAATTTTCTGATAAACATTAATTTCATCTCATTTTAAAATTTCAAATAATTCATTTTCAATATTCAATTTGCTTAGTGCAATTCTATAGCATTTTGCCTGCGTGACATTGTTAATTGTGGTGGCAATACTGCGTTTGTTTTTTGGGATGGAGGCGTGTGGAAGTGCGATCAACAATAAATACAAACGAAAAACAATAGCAAAACCGATATCAAGTACAATAAAGAATACATTGACCCATCTATGGCCACGTTGCCATTCAAACGTGCTCGATGAATTTTGGGGATTACAAGTTGAGTAGCTAGAACACTTTGAGATTTGTCGATAAGTATAATGTACTGCGTTTGTGAAATTGTAAGAAGTCATAAACGTAAATTTAACATTCCTAATTCTACTGAAACTTTTTTTAAATTAATTAAATGAATGTTCCCGAGATATGAATTATTGATAGAATGAATGAAAACTGGAATTACTGTTCCCAGCATAAGTTGAAAAAAAATGGAAGGAAAAATTTCGCAACTTAGACTCGGACCTGGAAGAGGTGACGAACATGGTACTCGTGGTTCGTGATTTCATATACATGTATTAATTTCTTATGTGTGTTCATCAGCTTTCTGATGAGTTGGAAAAGAGGAAGTATCGGATGCAGGCTTTATCATTGTGCTTCCATTCTGACTAGTTTTTATAGTCTTTAGGACACTTGGAATCAGCCGTGTGCGCATTCTCCCATTTGGTAGAGACGACGAGCCTAACACTCGTGGTTTCTTGTTTGAACTCAGGTCGAAGAATTTTTCCTTCCATTTTTTCCCCCCAATAATATCATTAATAATGGCGTTTATGTATAGCATTCGTTGGTTTATTTTCAATTTTTATGACAAGGAAATTCTGAACGTGATCTTTGAAATCTAAAACACGAAAATAAATAATCTGCAGAGCTAATAGGTACCATTGGTGATTACTTTTCCCCTTTTATATTCCTTTTTTATCTTTGTTTATTTTATATATTTTTTTTATTTATTTAAAATTGTAAGCAACAGGCTGAGTGCCCAGTAACAGCTTACAGCTGAACAATTACATTGAAAGAAAGATATTAAAGTACAATAAATTTATAGATAATAAAAAAAATGAAAATATTAATATGAAAAAAAAAATTGTAATCAAAGAAAAATAATTAAGAATTACAGAATGAGTGAAATATTATCTATAATAATTTTTTTGAAATGGTTATAATTCATTGCATTGATATCAATCAGATTGGATATAATATTACATAATTTAAACATTCTATAAAAGGGTAAATTATTTACAATTGTTTTCTTTAGTAAAGGTAAATAAAAATTTCATTGTTTCGGGAATTTAGCTTAGGTACGCGTAATTGGACATAATTAAGAAATTTAGAAGAGTAAGTGATATTATGATAAAGCTTAAATAAATAGCAAACATCAAATATAAGCCTTCTTTTAGATAATTTCTCACATGTAAAATATTTTAGAAGATAAGTATTAGTTATATACAATAATATTATTATTATTATTATTATTATTATTATTATTATTTAAAAATGTAGAATGAAAATAATTTGAAAAGGTTACGCAAGAAATTTGTTTGTACTTTTTCTAAATCTAATTGCAATGTAACATGAGACGGAGACCAAATGATGGAGGCATATTCTAATATTGGTCTGACCAAAACATTAAAAAGAAACACTGAAAAGTTAATATTACTAAAACTTTCTAATGATAAAATTTAGATATTTCTAGTGATAAAATATGTAGTTTGGTAAGCTTTAGTAGCAATAAAATTAATATGGTCATTGAAAGATAGTTTTGAAATGAATATGACTCCTAGATCTTTAGTATTTGATTTTCGTTGTAGAAGCGTGTTATTTAAAATATAATCATAAGTATGAACAGTTTTTTTTAACTTTTATCATTGATGACAATCTTGGGCTGGAGCGATGTCTTAAAGCGCGTGGTCACACAAATGAGTGACTGAACACAACTGAACACTGCCAAGTCATCTGTGGCTTACTACAGGAAGATGGAACAGGAGACGGGCATACGAGTTATTCCCTTCTCCCATGTGCCTGTATTGGATCATCGATGGACGCATCACCGATGGATTTCTGTGGTTTTGGTCTCCTGAAACGACGGCTCGGAAGTCGCCGGCCAAGAACCGTTGATGGGCTATGGAAAGTGTGTCAGCAGGTGTGGAACGAACTTCCCATGGAGTCCCTCAAACTCAGCCTACTTCAGTGGAAATTACGGTGCCGGGCGATAGTCCAACAACGTGGCTCTCACATCGAACACAACCGATGGTGGCGCCATGGTATTACACCATCGTAACAGAACTGCAAAGTCGTCTCATTTTATCTGAATCAACCCTCCGTAATCAATCACCATTACTCTCTAGAAATGTACTAACTTAAAAGTAAATCTTTTTTAATTTGTGAGCCATAGTCAAGATTACGTCCATTAGAAATTGCCTTGGCATCTTAAAGCCTCAACCTCATTTCTTTTTTTTTTTTTTGATTTTTTTGTTGGACTTTAAAGAATTTCAGTTTTTTAGAAAAACCGAAAAATTCAAAGTTGTTTAGTCGTATCCTAAGAATTAATTTGTAAGCGTGGTGATGGGTTTAGTATTAAATGACCGCCACATTCATTGTTTCCACTTACACTGCACGTATTAAACGAATCTTCCACTTTTAAACATATACTGCAGAAATCTCCAATTTTACCTTATTGTTTCGTAAATTCGGGAATAGCCATTTCTTTCGATTTAATTATAACACCGGAGCAAAACGCAGTTGACTACTCAGTTGAGAAGAATTCAAATGTTCGTCCAATAGTCTTCGTCTTTTTCCCCATTCGTTGTTGCTGCCCTTGTACTATCTTTTTCAGAGGCACGAACTTCTCCGTTGGCGTGGGATTTTTGAATTTCTGGGATGAGTTCTTCAAATGTCTTGCATATTAGGGGCACGAAGAGAGACGACAACTATAAATGGTTAAACAGGCAGCGACTACTCGGGGTCTCATATAAAGTAAACTGTCACGTTTCCGGCTCCCAGAAAGAAAGAAAGCAAAGCCGTGTCACGTGAAATTAAATTTTCCCTTCAACCTATGAAATACGGCAACTCTGTGTAGCAGGCAATGTCAAATTAAAACGGCTTCTTGTTTTATCCATCACAAAGTTTTAACATTTAATGAAATATTAGAAATAAAATTTTCGGAAGAAGGCAGATGGGTTGGGTTGACGAGACACCGGCAAAATACCCAAGAGTGATTTAATAATCTTCACCGGCTGCAGCAAAATTTTGCGAGGATTTTTCCCAGGGAACTGAACTCTACACAACGAAAGTGGATAATTTCTCGCCTCATACCCTTTATCACTCAAACCTCCTCCTCCATTATTAGATTCATTTTTCTTTTTTATTTATTTATTTATTTATTTATTTAGTTTGCATTCTAGCCAGAAACGCCTTCTATCACAATACGGAAAAGTAAAACAAATAAACAACGATAACCCCCCCCCCTCCCTACCAAATTCTTTCTTCCGTTAAGTTGATTGCTTGAACAAAATGTTAATTCCTCAAGGCTCCTAAATGTTCTCTTTTTACATATTCAGAATTTAGCTGTCTACTAATACTGTGCATCGCATTGTTTTTTTCAAGAAACAGCCTTCAATATAAAAATTGATTTATTTTTATTTACTTATCTTTTTATCATCATCATCATCATTATCATCATATTTAACGCTCACCAGCCGAGTGCTGGATATAGTCGACTCCTTCAAACTTCCAAACAAAGAACCCACTGTTACGCCATAGTTAAAGCGGCATACTAGTATTAATAAGCTGCTAAAGCATTGGTGTATGTGCATGTACAGTCGGGTGCATAAAGGTTTTTACCAGAGTCAAAATTGTTCGGCTTCCTTACATTACTTCAATCCAATGAGATTACTTTTTCCAGGTGTCTAGTTCGAGCACGCTTCCTATGGAATGATTCCATTAAGTTTTTGCTTAGCATCGGGGGTAGGCAAGTTTTACGTCACGTGCTCAACTATGTTGACAAAAAGATTATTTTGGCTGTTCTGATCAGAAGTTTTGTTTTATTAATAATAAACTAATCTATTTGGTTAATAATGTAACATAAATGGTGCACAGTATCGATATAATTATATGCGTGATCAAGAGATAAGCTGATGCAGCGCTCGTTATTGTGTGATGCGGAAGTCATTTACAAGTGTAAGTGGAAGCTATTTTCTTTTGACTACTCGAAAGGTTACAAGTCTAATTTTTTGTGTGTATATAAAATAATCAACGACAATTATGCCAAAACCATCCGAAAATTTTTTTTAATTTATTACATAACTAGATGGATCCCGTCAAAATTTGACGGAGAACAACCCATCTTTTTATTAGTCCCCATCTCTTTAATTAAAAAATAATAAAATAAAAATTTGTCAGAGCAACGAATAGAATAATCATTATGCACAAACAAATAAAATATTCAGAGCTTAAATATCTCGTTATGCACAAAGAACAAGAAATGAGTTAATTAAATATATAAAATCAAAATAGCTTTAAACTAAATTTCTCTGAAAATATTAAACTGAGACATAAAGTGTCAGCGGATAAAATGATCCGTTTTTAAAGCTCTTTCTAACGATATAGCATTTAACATAACATTTTCAGAGTTTTTCAGTAGTCACAAGGAAACGTCATAAAATGATCAAGCGAGGTTAACGAGAAATACAGGCTCCGGCACTGAAAAGTCACCTGACCAAGACAGGTCTATTAACAATCCAACCTTCATTGTTTCCAACAAAGGAGAAAACACTGTTAAAATATAAGATGGAAACAATGAAAGTTACATTGTTAATAGACCTATCTCGGTCAGGTGACTTTTCAGTGCCGGAGCCTGTCTTTCTCGTTAGCCTCGATGATCAAGGCAGGATTTTCTTTCTGCAAATCTTCAGTTTATTTAATTCAAAACAATGATTGAATATTGTCTCATTACAACAATCCCTGGCTTCTGATGGATTGTCGTAACTTTCTTTGTTGGCTTCAGATGCGCATGCGCAGAAGTGCCAATCTTGCTCTTACAAAAAAAGCTTTGCGTTTTAATATACAGGATTATATTTTTTAATAGTAGAGAATATTAAATGATTTGAACAAAAGAGGATTTTTGTAAAAGTAACGGTGGTATAAAAATATAGAATAAAGCATGACATGACAATTAACATGAAAAGTTTTTTAAACAGATCAAATTGCACACTTGGATGAAAATTTTTTTATCTGTTTATGATGTTTTTTTACATAAACTTAAACGAAATCAAAAACACGATAATGAACAAAAAAAATGTCTATCCATATCGGATTTGAACTCTGCCATTCGAGGCAGTAGGCAGAGACTTTAACGATGCTGCTGTCAGCCGCTATCGCTTATTATTTTCAGGAGGGAGCACGCGACGAGCACATCCTAAGCGTGTACCTGCTACCCTATTTTCATTCAGACGGTACAGGTCGATTCTAATCTGCCTTGATTCTCAATACAAGTACCTGATTTTGCAACCGATCAACATCCAGAAAGCTCAGCCCCTACGGAGCAGGTAAAAACCTTTTTGCACTCGACTGTACAACACCACCTAAAAAACAAAGCCTGCTTACTGCGTCATTAAACGAGGGCTGACAATCCAATCTTCACTGTTTACAACTAACGAAAAAACACTTGCTTTTTATTAAAAGCTTTTATTAACCTTGCAATGTTAGTTTGTTTAGGTAATCAATATTAAACCAACTTCCCAACAAGCTAGGGAGCTGGAACTTGACACACATACACAGGATCGATGACAATTTATGTTAAAGAAAAAATTTTTCAAATTGGTTCACTGGTTCGTGTACTAATTGTACAAATTCATTACTACGAATTGATTGTTGTGACAATTGGACAATTCGTTATGGCGGCAGAAGAGCATTTTTGTTCGTAGGCGCAATAAGGCTTGACAGGTTTCAGTATGCCGTTTCGTTTTAGTTCCGTTTGAAGTAGACGTGAATGTTGGTCGTTCGACGCAATGTCGCAATTCGAACAGCATGCAACCATCAAGTTCATGGGGAAATTGGGAAAATCTGCTTCAGAGACGCTATCGACCCTGCAGGTTTGGTTTGGTTGGTTTGGTTGGTTTGGTTTGTTTGGTATTAACGTCCTTTTCAACTGCTATGGTCATTTCAGGACGGCGTTATAGGGGCCGCAAATTTTGCCTCGCAAGGGTTCTTTAACGTGCAGCCGGCAAACGTCTACACGGGACCAACGGCTTTACTTCCCTTCCGAAGGAAGTGCGTGATCTCAGGATTTACCCCTGAAAAATCCTCGTCGTCCTCGGCCGGGATCGAACCCGCGTACTCGGGCATCAGAGGTGATCACGCAACCTGCTGAGCCACCGAGGCCGATCGACCCTGCAGGAAATTTACGGAGATGCTGCACTGACAATTGGCAGAGACAGTGGTTTCTGCATCACAATAACGCACCGAGCCACCTATCGCTAGCTGTGCAGCAATTCCGCGCTAACAAAAACATTCCTCTCATCTCTCAGCCACTGTACTCTTCGGATCTTGTTCCTAGTGACTTTTGGTTGTTCCTGACTCTGAAAATGGGCCTGCTCTTGAACAAAGATAATTTCGAGCCACCAATGACTTTAATTTTGACTATGTCCGATCGACACGCGAACGATTTAGGCATGCGTAGCTGGCTGCTGCCGATTCGGACGATCCTCGAGTTTCGCCCTTGTTGCATGGAAGGAAACATGTTTCGCAGTCATGGAGGACAATAAGTCGAATGCAAAAGCCGAGCTCCGGAAGATTCCACAGGAATCCTTCTACCGACAATTCCAAGAGTGGCAGATTCGATGGAGCAAGTGGGTGTCCTCGCAAGGGTGCTACTTTAAAGGAGATTAGGTAAGCGCTGCCGTATGTCTACTATTACAGTCTACTACTATACTCTCATTCCGGGAATTATTTGACTGCCTCTCGTATACAGGGTGTTGTTAAATTTCATGTCAAAAATGATAGGGGTGATGGAATATGCAATTCTAAGCAAAAACATTTATATGAACATGTGTCCGAATTTGAACGATAACTGAGATATGAACAGAAATACTAATGCCGCCTCTCGAAATTATATGAACTTTGGGAGAATAATAGGGTACATAAAATTGTGTATACCGTTAAATTGGATCCAATTCCAACGAGTAGTTTCCGAATTACGTAGTCAACATCGTAACACGTGGTGGTTAGTACTCACATGTGAGCGCGTGTTACGATGTTGAGGGCGTAACTCGGAAACTGCTCGTTAGAATTCGTTCAAATTTTAACGGTATAGGGAGAAATATCAAAACATAAACATTGAATATCCGCCATCTTTTGAGGGCATCGAGACCCATGGCTGCCATGGCTCTGAACTTATCCCATTGTTATACAATACATCCAAACACGCAACAACTCGTTACCATCGTTATTGTATAACGATGGTAACGAGTTGTTGCGTGTTTGGATG
>JAHWFO010059370.1:1865796-1913804 GCA_023313115.1 Rhysida immarginata
GTGTGTATATGTAAGTATGACTGTGATTGGTGCGCATGTGTTTGTGCTGTGCGTGTGTGTGTGTGTGTGTGTGTGTGTGTGCGTGTGTGTGTGTGTGTGTGTGTATGTATGTATGTGTGTGTGTGTGCGTGTGAGTGTTTGTGCTTGTGTGTGTGTGTGTGTGTGTGTGTTTATATATATGTATGAGACGCCGTTGCTGCTGCTTGTGGAAAAGTAAATTAAAGAAGCACCGTCACCTTCTCTTTCTCTCGCCTTAACGATTCGCCAAACCGACGAAACTGAATGAGGGAATGAGGAAAGTAGAGAAGAAGGGAAACCATTAATCGGGCGGAAATGAGAAATAACTTGATAGAAAAAATGGAATTTTGCGTCGCTCTCAACAAATTACAACCGAGAAAGCTTAATTAAAGGAAAATGGAAATATAATTCCTTTCCCTCAACTACCTACAATGTATAGTATTAAAACGAAAGCCAAACTATTTTAATTGTTACTAACTGGCAATATTCTCAGATTCTAACAGGCTTCAGCACTCATATGGAATTTCTTTTATTTGTCCACGACATAAGTGAATAAATAAAAACCTAAGCAATAAAGGAAAGACCGCACAGGGCAAAAACGTGGACTCAGTTTCTGGTGGGTTTTTTTAGTATTGAGGTTTTTCTATTCGATATTATACAGATTCTATTTGGGTTTTTTTTTATTCTCATTAAATCTACATGACTATTCACCTTTTTCCTGGAAAGCTTTGGTGAGAAGAAATATACCAAGTTTCACGTTGAAATACCAAGTTTTGCCTTTACTCTAGTGTTAACGAGCAGTCTTGCCTTTCATACTGGCGTCCTCATATAGAATTTATACATATCAAAATTGGGAGCGTAGGTAGCGAGAGCCAATCAGATGCAAAGCACAAGTTGATCGGTTAGAACAGGCGAGGCAATTACCTATGTCAACCGCGTCTTTAAAATAATAGCAGTTCTTTGAGAACTTTCTTCTCACGTAATTACAAACGTAAAAACATTCCCCTTAGCGTGACTGTGATTGGTTTGGCCTTTGCGATCGACTCTAACGTATGCTTTTGCTTGCCATAGCAGCAGATGCTACAGTGGGTGACTTTCCCTTCACGAGGCGAGGCCACCATGAAATGATTACTTGTCCTGACGATCGACATATGCAATAGATAAGAGAATGATTCTGATTGGCCTCTTCTTTCATTACAGGAGCTATACTACAGTCTAAACCCGTTATTACGAATCGGTTAATACATATTATCGCTTAAAACGTTTTTCTCCGGTCCCGACTACACGACTTCAGTTTCTATATAAAATTAGTCGTTTAATACGAATTCCGGATAATACGAATAAACTGAAGAAATTCATACTAAAAAGTGAAATCTTCATTGTAAAAAAAAAAAAAAAAAAATTATCGTTGCAAATTATACTGATTGGTTTTCAGTGTATATATAAACAGGAATTGATCAGAATACGCACTATTCACTGCATTTTAATTTTACTGTTTCAATTTTCATTACATTTCATTTCATTGTTTTATTACTTGTCGACATGGCTACATCACAAAAGAGGAAACGAAATGATCTTACGCCGGATCAGAATATCAATTCTTGATGTTTTAGAGATCTCAACAGCAAAGAGAAAAGATTTGGCATGTAGGACATGGTGGAAAATAGTCGTAACGGAAATGAAGATGGCGAATCTGAGGAAGAAGCAAAGAGTGATGACGAGCAGATCGAAAGATCTGCGCCATCTAACAATCTTATGGTTTTTTTATTTTAGATGAAATGAAGTCATATAGCTTGTATAGCAATGACGTTTCACCAGATCTTTTCAATTTGTATAGTTCTGTGAATTATGCTATTACAAACAAGTACAGTATATTCGTTCATGTAAAAAAATTCAATAACCAAATATTTATCTGAAGTTATCTGGCCTAAGGTTTGATAGCACCATCGGGGTTTCATTTCATTATTGGATAATACGAACAAAATTTCTTGCCCTCTGAGATTCGTATTATCGGGGTTCGACTGTATACATGGTGTTTCTGAATGGTCTGTACAAACTTTCAGAATATGTTCGAGGGAGCAAAACAAACAGAAAATGTCTTATGAACAACGGGTCGAAAACTCTTCTTTCTAACGGTTTGAAGGTGTCCTGCAGTACACGAAATGAACGTTAAAGCGTATAGGAGTTGCAAATTGTGCGATTTATTTCTACGACGAAACAAGACAATACACCTGTTGTCAAAGGTAAATGATATATCAAAGATATAATAAGGCAAGCGCTAAGCAAAGGTTCAATATGGCCTCCGGTTTTTGAATTGTAGTAACTCTTCTTCTACTAAGGACACCTTCAAATCGTTAAAACTCTTGAAAGAAGCGTTTTCGACCTCCATGTTCATAGAGACCATTCAAAAACACCCTTATATTAATTTAATAAAAAATTTACCTGTGACTTCAATAAATGACATGCTGTGTAAATGTATACGAGTTCTTGTACTGCGTGTAAGTTTTTACGATTACTTTATGAGAATGAGATCGTGCACACTACAGTAACGGCACAGCCCATCGGATTTTCGGAAAAAGGTGAAGACTTAGTCTGGAAAAAGATGAACGAAATTTTTTTGCAAACTATCAATATATCTTCTCGAATCATGTTTTATAAGTCGATTTCAGTGAAAATAAAATTTTTGAGTGAGGTGAACGAAAACAGATCACCATCTTCAGATGGTGGTCGACCAATTAACATTGTCTAAAAATTGAAACTGGAAATTTAACTGGGCATGCTCAGTTCGCCTTTCTTAGGCCAACAGTTGGTCAAGAGCAGTAAATCATTCAATACTGGCTCTGTTTGTTAGATTTCTGTAAACGTACAGACCTTCTTCCCAATAATTACAACTGAATGAGAATTTTAGATGTGTCAATTCGCTAAAGACACAGAGATTCTTCTCTCTCCACTCCACTATAACTTTCACCTCCCGACCTATTTAAATAATTTCGAGTAGCCTCAAACCACAGCATAAAATAAATAAAAAAAATAAAATTTTGATTTATGAGTGAACCGATGTGAAAGTCTTCTCGAGAATTTATGAGATAAATAAATCATCGAGAAGAGTTTCCAGATAAGAGTTCTGTTCAGGCAATGTCCACTCGAAATGGAGGCGGGAGAAAACCATCGAAGACGCCATGTATTATTGAGTCACCTGGCGACGAGAGTAGGACACCCGGTGACAGTCCGAGAGGGAGACGAAGGCCTGAAAAAAAGGGGCAGGGAAGGGCGACCACAACGTAACCTTTTCAATATTGAAAGAAAAGAGGACGAGAAAGTCCAACTTAGGACTTTGGAGAGAGCGAACGTGGTGATAAAAAAATCAAAGCTAGCGATAGAAGAAGATCATCCATCCTGGTCATTTCTCATCGCCATTTCTCTTTTTTACTGCTGACAGAAGCCACTTTTAAAAAATGCATTTAGAGATGTACACATAAAAACTTTGCCCTAGTCCGTTACTGTGTAGCAGACGTAACGGTAAAAAAGTTTCAATGCACTAACACAATTTTTGAAAGTTTTTAGTTTTAAAAACTTGCCAAGAACTTTCTCAGAAAATGTTTTCTCTAAGATGCGCGTTTGCAACAGTACCAAGTGCTGTCAAGAAAAGCGCAAGCAAGAGCTATACAATTTAGTTTTGGACACACATTCAGCAGAATAGCATATTTTGCATATTAATTATAAAAATATTAGCATTAATAATAATAAAATTAGTAAAAATATTTGCGCGTTATAAAGACGAACAACTTGACGAACGTATATATGAACAGAATATTTTTTATAATATGCTTTTGACGAATAAAAACTTATTTTATTGTGTTCATTTCTATGTATCATATTTCTAGAACAGCATTTCTCAATATTTTTACTCTAAGACCCAATATAATTTTCAAAATGAATTAAAAACATCATTACCTTTGTATGTAGAGCATCAAAAAGTAAGTTATAATGGGCACACACGTCCTATCTATTCGGGAACGTGGCTAAAACGGCGGTCAAAATTTAAAGTCTGTGATATTTCTCCTATATATGTTGGTCAATCAAATGGTATTTCACATTAGTTCATCCAATGCGTACTTCAGTCAATGAAGTGATATTTCCGCCATTATTTTCCGATCAGATAGATGAGACATGATGCTCTATCCGAATGTAAAATGAAAATAAAATTAAAAAATCGAAAAAGTTTGCAACGAAACGACTGACTTCGCAAATCCAGTAATGATGTTTTTAACTGCTTGCGCTTTTAACATTGTTCTGACAATGCAGTACCTTTCATTCTCCATTGGTTTTACTGGTATCGCGATTCAAATATTATAAAATTGTTGATTTCGGCAGTTTCATAAACCAAACAAACGCTTTGAGAAACGTTTAACTAGAAGACACAAAGGGCAAGAAGAGTGTAGCCTCCTCAGACCTCTGGTCCTTCTAAACAGACTTCAGTAATTCAAAAAAGTACATGGAAACAGTTTTTAACGACTGTGTTGTTTTTCGTTATTTTCAAAATGTGAATCGTAACGAGGAATTTCGAAGTTGTTTTTCGTTATTTTCAAACTTTATCTGTACCATTACATAGAGCATCCTAGACATTTTTATTTAATGCTTATAGGATACGATATATAATGGGGGGGGGTTCTAGAAATTTTTTGGCGTCGACTACAAAGGTCATTTTGCGCCTTTTATACAAGTTATAACAGTACGCAGCCCAGGACAAACACAAACATTCATGTCCACGGCCGGATTCGAACCCACGGCCAGGCGGACTCGAGAACTAGAAAGCCTACGCCCTAGCCCACTCGGCCACCTGACCGGCCGATATATAATGGAGCCATAAGCCAATACAAACGGGAGGCTTTTCAGATTAGCAAACATTTCGTCATATTGTCCATCTGTATGAAAGAATATTTGATCAAAATTGAATACTTTAAAGTTAATATAAAAAAACAAAAAATAATGTATTTTGTTTCTTTTTTTAAATTTAGATATAATGGAGGCTGCCTTGATTTCATGGAAAATAAAAAAAAAAATCGCACATGCAGATAAATCACTTCACTATCAATAAAACAAACGATCCTACATCTCGTACAAAGGAATTGCTTTACATACTTACGTTCATTAAACTTATATATATATATATATTTGATTGAAGATCCAATGCTAACATCTTTTTACCTTTAACCCCAGTTATAATACAAGGATTTTTTCTTCATCTCCCTCCCTCTTATTGAATAAGCGACTTATATAAATATGTAAATATTTTTATAAAGAAAATATGTAATTGACAGCTACCTATTTTGGGGATATGTTTAACATATACATGTAATTATTTTATGAATAACCCCAAAAGGAAATTTACAATATACAAGCTCTTACAAATTTTGTTTTCTTTGCCTAATTATTAAAAAAGATATAACAATTCCTTGCAAATCTATAAGAAGTTTTTAATAGTTTTATAATTAAACCTAAAAAGCCAAAAATTTAAAGCAGCGTTTCTCAACCTGTGCTCCACTTCCCAGGAGCTCCACGGTCGCTCCAGGAAAAAAATGAATGAAATAAATTAAAAATAAATAGTTAATAAAGTAAACAAAAGTTATTGCGGCCTCCGGCACGCACTGTCCGAGGGATTTGGTTAGTACCGGAATCGAATGTCCGAATGATTTCTTGCCTAAAGGGCTCCATCATGAAATTAGTTAGATCTAACGTGCTCCGCCTTAGAAATTGATTCTAAAAAAAGCTCCATAAGTCAAATATTAAGCTGATTAAAGGAATAAGACTAGATGATTATTTAAATTAATTGCGATCTGGATAATATATGCTTAAGATTACATTTGTATCTGCAGGTTGTAAAGAATTATTCCTTTACTTCAGAAAATCAGAAGATGCACTATACGGAAAAAACTATGTTTGCGATTCAAATTAGACGCATGCGCATAACACTGTATGCTCCCAAATGTGGGGGAAACTAGTTAGTTGGAAGAACACAATGCCACGCGGGAGTGAGCTAACAGTTTAAAGGAGGTATGGTGATTGGATACCGTACCAGCAATCGAGGAATTGCGAGCAGAGTAGACATTACAAAACTGAAACTAGCCGATATTGAAAGAATCATGAAAGACTAGTGGCGCAACTACTGCGAAATCGCGTCCTGGCAGACCTCTTAAACTGACAGATCGGGCTCGAAGAACCTCGAGACGATGGTTGGGAACGACACCGGACTTCGTGTTCACTGATTCTATCCTAAATGAGATGCATTCATTAGGTTTTCATGGCAGAGCAGCTGCATACAAGCCTTACATCACTGTTGTAAAGGCTAAACGACGTTTGAAGTGGTGTTTAGCTGGCCATTCCTCGTGGGGCGACGAGTCACTGTTTACACTTTAAAAAATCACATGGATGCTGCTCATTTCGGATGTAGCGATTACCTAGATATCGATTCCAACTAGACTGTATCGTCCATTGGAGGAGGGTCTCTAATGATTTCTATTGGTTGTCTTGAGTGAAAACAAGAGGTCTACAACTGAAAACAATTCCATGCTCTAAAGTAAAAAAACACTTTTAGGTTATTATATACACAGTTTTTAGTGAAACTTCTCAACAATTCCATGCTCCCTACCCTGTGGCAATTCTTTGGTAGAGACCTGTATCATTTCCAGCAGCACGAGGCTTCGTGCCGCACAGCAAGAGTTTGTAACAGACTGTTTGGCCGGAATGATGTCGAACGCTTGGACCGGCCAGCTCAAATCCCAGATAATAGACCTTTAGAAAGCCTTTAAGACGATTTGGAGCGTAGAATTAGAAGTTTGGAAAATAGACCTTCTTCACTGCCTGCTTTGGGCTTTGCTTTACAGAAGGAGTTTGAAAAGAATTCTGCAAGCAGTTTTCTAGAATTTATTAGAAAGCATGCCATGAAGGATAGTTGCAGTCATTAAAGCAAAAGGTAGCCCCAGAATGTGTTAATTTAATAAAATAAAAACTAAACGTCTAAACTTAGCACATATCCGAGTACTTGTTTTCATATGGAAAATAAAGGACTGGCTTATAAACGATTTCAGATTGTGACAAATTGTTTTACAGATGTAGATTCTTGATTATGGGTCAGAATTTGAATAGTATATTGATATTGTCACGATATAAAATTGTATAAGATATTGAATACACTTCATGCTTTTGACAGATTATATTCCTTAATCTACAGAAAGATTAAAAATAGAAAACTCTCTTACGTATTTAAAAAAAAAATTCTTAAATTTAATTCCTTTTTTTTCTTTATTCTAACCAAAAATCTTAATTTCAAACGAATTTCTTTTTCTTTTCTCTCATCAAATTCTGTCTAAACGAGATGAAGATGGAGGAGGAAAAACGAAGAGAGAGAGAGAGAGTGAGTCCCGTTCACCCGTATTGCTTGAGAGAGAAACACGTGTTTTCGTTCACAGGGGCAAGACAACGAGGAGGATTTTAATTTTCTTCAAGAATTGTGGTCTAAGACGGCGCATACACCCCTGCTCCTCCTCCAACCCCCAGTCCCCGCCACCAGCGCTACTTCCGCCTCGTCACCAGACCCGATGGAGCCAAGGCACAAAAGGAAATTAGTTTTGAATTCAATTGATAATCCAATTAAACTGAAGACACTTTTTATAAGAGACGCGGCTTAATCTCATTTTTACGTTAGTTGAACGAGATTTATTATTAAAGTACCCGAGGAGGAGCAAAAAAAACTCCGGGTTCTAGTTCTTTTCTCCTTTCACCGCTCCAAACGATTTTCATCCCCATTGAGCCGCTTTAATTTCATCTCGTGCAACAAATACCACGAGAGAGAGAGAGCGAGAGATAGAGAAGAAGGTTAGACCCCATTTCTCTACTTCTTCCAGCTTACAGTGCAATTCTTTATAACCCCCTCTTCTCTGCACCCACCTTACGTGTTTCGCAAAACTTACGATAGAATTATTAAAAACAGACCCAACTGTTGGGGAAGTCACAACATGAATACAACAAAGACATCTGTTATTCTTTTTTAACTATTTAAATCTTGTTTTCGAATGAGAGAAAGCATAATAAAAGTGCAAAACCTTTCAACCATGTTCAAATTTTTCTATAAAGAGCAATAGTCTACCTCAAGGTAACCGAAGAAGTTAGAAAAGGAGGAAACTTTCAAAAGTATCGACCCCAAGTGTAAATCTACCAAGTTGCGGAATTGCAATTATCTTTTCTAATTTTTTTCTTCTTCCATTAAGGAGGAGGATGACACATGTGTTCCAGCAATGGAGAGTCTCACCAATACGGAAGAAAACGCTTAAAGGAGGGTGAGGAAAGAAACCTGCACACTGAGGAAAGAAACCTGCACACATTTTAACTCGCCGCCTACGAGATCACGTAACAACGCACTCGATGCGGAAGAGAGACTGACGGATGGGAATCATGGGAGGCGGAAGAAGGAAAAAAATTAGGTGAAACGAATTTGTTGCATTTTCTTGTTGCTAACAGGGTTCTAGGGCAGCTTGTAATAATTGGAACTACACGTGACAATGTCACCAGCATAATGAGGCCGCTTATGACAGCGCAATTTCTAATTTTAAGATAAACATGTTTTTTTTTTTAATAAGTTTTATTTATTTATTTATTTATTTATTTATTTATTTATTTATACAATAACATCCTTAACGGGCAGTTTAAAAGTTGAACTGAATACTTTGTAAATTCATAATACAGGGTGATTCAAAATGATGTCCGGCATTTCAAAATTTTACTATGCATTTATTTTATAACAAACTAACTAGACCGGGTTTAAAATGCAGAAAAACTCAAATATTTTAACCTTCCCACAATTGGAGGTTGTGGTGGTGCTATTGTCGCGATAAAAGTAAAGATGGCGGCTTTGAATGAAAAGGCATATTGCGCAAAAACAAACGATAATTTTAGTCCAGCGGGCATTTCTTAGGCAATTTCATAAAGATTGCACTACTGACAAAAGCATCCGTAAGCGGTATAATCAATTTCTGGAACCTGGATGTCTTTGTAAACATTTCTGCTCTCGGACTAATAACAGCAGACATGCTGAAAGGAGTTTGGGATGAGATTGACTATCGTCTTGACACTGTCTGGGCGACTCGAGGGACTCACATAGAACATTTATAATGCTAGAATCAATAAATATTTGAGTTTTCCTGTATTTTAAACTCGATCTGGATAGTTTGTTATAAAATAAATGCATAGTAAAATTTTTAAATGCCGGACACATTATTTTGAATCACCCTGTAGAATTGAAAATTATCAGTGGCATGACATTTATAGTACCATAATTGGGTACCACGATAGCGTTCTTTTAGCTTTCTAGTTTTTCCAAAATAAATTCAAAGCACCTTATAGTTGAGCTCATGCTGCCTTAATGCTGTACTCGTAACAAAAAATGTACGCGCACCCGATGAGCTGTTGTTGCTCATTGAAAATAAAAGCGAAATTTTTTGTCTAAGAAATGAAAATTACATTGTTTATAAATTACTCTTCTTGGGCAATAAAAATGTTATCACGATGATGATATACATATATTTTATTTTAATTAATCCTCTGGTTTGTGAAGTTTCCCTCTTACTTTTTGACATTTCATTGTTGTGTCCATCGTACCAACAATTGATGTACGTTATATAAGGCACAATCTGTTACACATATTTTTTTAGAATTTTTAATACCCTCTTCAACAACATCTATTATACATATAATGTGTATAATGGAATTTCAAGTTATTGCTTAGGTATTAACAATTGAGATTTTTGGGGGAGGCCGTGGCTGGTGGGTTTTCACTGAAAGCACAACTTCAGTGAAGTTAAGAAACATCAGGCACGGCTAGTCACTGGATGGGCGAATTATCAGTGACTCACGATCTTCACCCCCCCCCCCTCCCGGCTACTGTGACCATCATACAGCAGTCGCTAATCCAGGTCCATCCAGAGACCCAACTCGTCGGCCTCAGACCATACAGGCTCTTGATGGACGTATTGGATTACAATGAATAATAATAATAAAAAAACTATCCAAAAAGTAAGCATTATTTTCAATTCCATTGTTGAAATTGGCTTTTGTTTCGACTGCTACGACTGTATCTTTGTTAAACCAACACCACCTAAAGAAAAGGCCTGGGCGCTGAAACTTATTGTTACATCACCTCATTAAGAAATTACATCACCTGAATTTTCTCTACAATGTAATGACGTTTCGGCGCCCAGGTGTTTTCTTTAGGTGGTATTAGTTAAACCAACACCACCTAAAGAGAAAGCCTGAGCGCGGAAACGTCATACATTGTTATAACGTCATAGGTAGTCATCTTTAATTGCATTTCTACCAATAAGACGACCTAAATTATGACCAGGTATGATGATGTAACAATGTATGAAATTTTCGCGCTCAGGCTTTGAGTAGATGTGGTGTTGGTTAAACTCAGGATGGGCAGAAGAATTTAAATTGCAATATTTTTTTATCGGTTTAATAATCTATAGATAACAAAGGCATTCTTTTCAGAAATATGTCAATTTTCAAATTTTAAAAAATGTTTTCATACTCTTATTGCAACCAGATTATCTCTAACCTTTACCATAGTATTAGAAGGAGATTACTCCTTCTAATACTATGCTTTTACTTAAAATATTAATTATTCAAAATAGCTTTCAACAGCGGCTTATAGAATAATGTTCAACAGAAAAACCCAGAAACTGAATACATTGTCCTGCCAAAAGTATCCGGACACCCTTATACAGGGTTTTCATAAAATGAGGGATAATAATTACATAGTGATTCCATACATCAATCTAAGCAAAAAGTTCCTTATCGAAAATGTGTAAAAACTCAAAATTTAGAATGATGCTGTTACGTCATTTATGAACTTTCTGCACCAACACTTCACATAATGAATTACGCTCTGCCACGAGAAAACGGTGGCAATTGTCGAGATTAAGACTTTTTCCGTCAGCTTTTAGAAAACTTCGCGTGATGTTTAGACCCCTAAATTATGAGTTTTGAACATTTTGCATAAGGAACTTTAAGTTTGTCACCATACAAAGGATCACGCTAAATACTTATCCCTCTTTTTATGAACACCCTATATATAGACGTTTTGTCGAATATCTAGAAAAATACTTGACGAATTATCCTGAAACTTCAGGGATATAAAGAGCATGTTTTGCCTCATATTTCAGCGAAGGTTTTGTCCCGAAGGTAAATTGGGGACCAGCAAGAAATTGAATAAAAATAATAATGTTTGGGATTACCCTATTTAATAATAATGCTTGAAATGCTTATAGCTGTAGCATATCATTAAGAGGCTTCTTTCACTTATCTCTGTTCATTGTTATGAGAATAGTACGTATATTCATGGAAATACGGGTGATCCAAAAAGTGGCGCTGGAGTTTCATGTAGAATACAATCTTATCATGCGTGAAAAGAGCAGATGAGTTAGTTGCGCATTATCTTGCCTCTAAAGATGTTATTTTGATGCTGCTTTAAGAAACGCTTCGACACAAGCGATTTTCGAAGATATAAGAAACTAAATTTAAGACGAATTTAAAACTCCAGCGCTACCTTTTGGTCAAAAAAAAAGTTAGTATAAAAAAAAATATTTTTCATTATAAACAAAAATCCCCCGTGTTTCTGAGCATTTCTGTGCAAACCGCATCGTTTTATTTTATATAGTTTAATAATTATAAGGTTTTAAAAAGTCTACCGACTTTTGGATCACCCTGTATAATGGTTTCTTTAAAAAATTCGAAATTTTTCCTAAGTTTTCAACCCAATGCAATTCCATTTTCAGGAAACTTGAGAAACTACAGTAGAGACAATACCCTGCAATCAAAATATAAAAATATTAAATATTTGGTGAAATATGAGCATTTTTATTAAATGACCTTTAACTGCGCATGCGCAAGAATTATTATAATGTCTTTTGCATAATTTATTAGGCAAATGTATAGAGCTACTTTTATAACAAGCCCAAGCAAATATCTTGAAAATTCAGAAAAATATCGCCGTCAGAATGAGCTGAATTTCAGGGGGCATATTGACTTCCTATCACCGTAAGGAGAAGTGTAGTTGATACAGGTGTCCGGTATAAAAATAAAAATTTGGAGAGATCAACTTATCGTTTTGTTTATTTTTGAGAACAACTGAAATTCTCCGAAATCAAGGTGAGTATAAGGTGTGCTCGATCACTTGCCAACGGGCTCTGGCTGACGTCATCGATGCTCGCTCCATCTGGTGATCATCGATGACGTCTGCCAGAGCCCGTAGGCAAATGATCGAGCATACCTTAAAGTACAAGTTATATTATACTTACCTGCTCCGAAACCCTTCCGCTTCCGGATGCCTAACCGAGTAAAACATTTTCCAAGAACCGGATTTTTCGTCGCGCGTTTGCTTCTTTTGCTGCAAATTGCATGACACTAGGCACTTTGTGTAAATTTTAATTCTTTCCTTAAGAGAATTTTTTTTTTATCCCTCTTGTTTTCTCGCTTGAACTCAGCGATCAGCCAATGCATAATTGAGCAATCAGGCAAAGCAAAAAAAAAAAAGATTTAACCTCGAGTATTACCGTATTTACCGCAAACAGGCCGAGGTTTGTTTTTTTTCCAGAAATCTGATAAAAAAAAGTGATCTCGGTTTAATTTCGCGTGCGACGAAAAAAATGTTTTTTTGATCGGCGCCATTTTGTTTTTTTAGCAAACGCTCTCGCTTTCGTTCGCGAATCACTTTCGTATTGCGGAAAAGCATTATTTTTTGCTATTTCTTGTCAAATGCTATAAAAAAAAGGAAGTGAAACTAAAGATGCGGATGGCAAAATGTTTATTTATTATTATATTCATTTTTTGTTATCACCCCGATTCTCAGATAGGAAATGCCATGTATGGCCGATGAACTGTGTGTTGACCGTCTGTTACACAATTAGGTGAATGGATCAAAAACGCATGGAATGGCATTTCCAATGAATCTATCGTTAAAGGGTTCAAAAAAAGTGTTTCGAATAATGTGGACGGCACTGAAGACGACATTTCATGGGAGGAAGAAGAAGTGGAAAAATCTTCTCAAGTGAATAACAAAATTACATTTTATTTTTTTATTAATTTTTTTTCAATTTATCATGTATAGTTTTATAAAGAAATTCTGTTTTGAAATGTATGTGATATGTATCATGTTTTGTTTTTACTCAGTGGCATAGCCATGTCTATTCATTGAAAAAAAATAACACGTGGATTAATTTAATTTTCAGTACAATGAAAAAAATACAGTTCAGTTTTAATTTGAGAATTTTTTCGATGAAAATGACCCCCCCAAAAAGGGGGGGTCGGCTTAAATTCGACGTCGGCATTTATTAATAGTAAATACGGTAATTTATTTTTTTGTACACAACTGTGTTTTGGTATTACCTTGTTGGCATTGTCGTCATTTAAATTAATGATGGCCTTTGTAGAAACTTGATACTCAATTCAATAGGATCCTATGTACCAATATTGACTTAACACAATTCAGATATACAGGGCGACTTACGGGAAACGGAACAGCCAGTGCATTTTTGTTATAAGTGGTGGGGAGATTGAGATTAGGTAATTCACTTAAGTGCGGCCTACAATTTTAGTCACAATGAAGCAGTGGACGTTACAGCATCGTGTTTTCGCGTACGATACTTTTATTCGAAATAGTGAGTCTGTTGTCACAACACACAGGAACTTTAGTCGCCACTTTAACATCGATCGGAATGACACACTTGTTAAGATGGATTGAGGCGTTCAAACAACAGGAACAATAACAAAGAAATAGCCACCAGGTTCTGCAAGGACGCCCGAAAACATCGCCAGAGTGAGAGTGGTAGTAATCAGGAGTCCGAGACGATCTGCATGCAGACATGCACGAGTACTAAGCATAAGCCGTGATTGTATGAAATTATGCTCACAAACCCCGTAATTTAATAGACTTGAAAGATGCAATCACAGAAGAGGTGCATTTTGATTGAACAAGACATGTTGACCCGTGTTGAGTTTGATTTTATAAAGAGGCTAGAAACCTGCATTCAAATGGATGGCCACCACAATGAGTAACAATTTTTAAAAAAATGACTATTTTTAATCAAATACTATGTTTTGGCCTTCACTTGTGTATTGCTCATTTGAAAACCGTCCGTTTCCCGTATGTCACCCTTCGAAGGTGAATTAATCCCTCTTATATATTTAAGCAAAATTTAGTTATTAGATTTGTTTTAAATTTAAATGTGGTCAGTCTCCTTTTAATGGGGAAAATCGTAAAATTAATAAAAACAAAAAAATAAATAATAAATAAAGTCACCAATCTTGAAAAACGATGAAGAAACTTGTGAGATGGAAGAAAACTCAAAGGATGTAGTCTATTGAAGATCTTGTTGATAGCAGAAATAAACCCAGTCTATTGAGGATGTAGATGAAGTCTTGTGAAGATAATGTTGATAGTGGAAACCGATAATCTTGAAGGAAGTGTTGGTTTTGAAATACAGATGAAATTTTGAAGAGGGTGATCCAAATATTTGGGATAAAATTTATATAAAAAAACGTTTTCGAGAATATTTCTCATCATCAGTAGGATAAAACATTTTTGAATGGTGAAAACACTATCAACATTATCTTCACAAGACTTCATCTACATCCTCAATAGAACTGGGTTTATTTCTGCTATCAACAACATCTTCAATAGACTACATCCTTTGAGTTTTCTTCCATCCCACAAGTTTCTTCATCGTTTTTCAAGATTGGTGACTTTATTTATTATTTATTTTTTGTTTTTATTAATTTTACGATTTTCCCCATTAAAAGGAGACTGACCACATTTAAATTTAAAATTAATCATTTAAACTCCTTACATCAATAATAACTTTTACCAGATTCTTTCGGGCTAACGGACAATGCGAAGCCTATTTAACGACCCTCTCCATACAAAAAACTTTATCGTATCTCCAGACAAGCACACGTTCCGCATGGGCTACCTAAATCTCAGATCCATGATGAATAAAATTGACGAACTCCAAATCTGGCTCAATGATCATAAAATCGACCTTGGAATTATCACGGAAACATGGCTGACGCAGGAAGTCGACAGTAACATTATCAACTTCGAAAACTATGTTCTTTTGCGCTCTGACCGTCCTTATCGAGGAGGGGGCGTTGCTATCCTTGCCAATAACATGTGGAAGTGCACTATTTTAGACAAAGGCTCAATCGATGGCCTTGAATTCCTTCAGATATCATGCCAACATGGTTATTTGAAATTCAATCTATTAGCTATTTATAGACCCAACTATGTGGAAATTAACAGCCTTCTTGATGTTATCCATAAACTGAATTTAAACTCCAGAAACGTAATCGTAGGCGACTTTAACCTCAACTTTGCCCTCAATTCGAACGAAAGAAACTTAGTGGTCCAGAACTGCGGCCTTTTTCGGTGCCAGCCTATCGTCGATTTCCCCACTCGAATTACATTTAAGACAGCGACAACCATCGATCAAATTTTCCTTCCAAGTGATTGGAATGATTTTCAAGTGTTTAACGAAGATTTCCCTGCTTGTGATCACGTAGCGCTTGTTTGTACCATAAACACCAATCTTCCAACTCCGGACCACCACCCAACCAACCATCTCAATCAACCACGTGCTTCTTTTAAAAATATCAGCTGGCCCATGTTCAGGCATCATTTCTCAAGTATTGACTGGGCTCCCTTTTTCAACGAGACCGACCCTGAAATCATCTATGAGATCCTCCAAAATAACGCGAAATGGGCTCTGTTGAATTCAGGACTAATATTCACAAAGAGAACTAAATCGAACATTAGGAAAAGATGGTGGAACCCCCATATTCTAAATCTATGGAATCTGAAGAAAAAAAGTTACATTATTTTCAAGAACAACAAATCCTCAGTAAGTAGAGCCAATTTTGAGCTGCGCAATCGCGACTTCAAGAATGCAATTCGCTCAGCCAAAAGGGCCCTATTTACTGACAATCACAATAAACTTGACTTGTGGAAATACATACGGAATACTCACAACGTTAAAAAACAAGACTTCCCTAAAGAGAATTGCCTATCATACCTCAAATGGTTGAATAACCCTAACGATCAACCTTTACCTAAAGTAATCAAAAATAACTGCGCTTCGGTCAAGACTTTCAACTCTCTGCCTACGATCTTGCCCATGAAGATAAAAAGCACCTTAAGGGCGATGAAACTTAAGGATACTAACCGAGACGGTTTAATTACGGCAACGATCATTAAAAACTGGGGAAACCTGGGAATTACCATACTCGAACATTTACTACTATCTATCATTAATACCAGATCATTCCCTACAGACTTCAAGAAGGCACTGATCGTCCCCATTTATAAATCTGGCCCCCGTTCGAATATCAAACACTACAGACCTATAAGCATACTGCCTACTCTAGCCAAAATAAGCGAAAAAATCTTGTTCGCAGATACTGTTGACCACCTCTGGTCAGTCATCCCGAAAAAGCAATACGGTGGACGACCCAATACCCCAATCTTATATGTACTATTAAAAATTCAACTAAGTGCATTGAACGCCCTCAGTCGGAAACAAAATCTCCTTATCGCTCTTACTGATCTGTCAAAGGCCTTCGACAGTGTTTCTAGATCACAACTAATTGAACAGCTGAAGGCTTTAGGCATTGAAGAACCGATACTGTCCCTGATTAAAGACTTATTCTCAAACCGATACAATTATATGATTGGCCCCAAAGATAATGTGTCTCACCCATCGGAACGAGGAGTAATGCAGGGCTCTGCATCTAGTATTACCTTTTATGCAGTGGCAACCAGCCCATTGTTTAATTTACCCCTTAAAAGTGACATCTGTGCTTATGTCGACGACAATATCCTGTACACAGTAGATTCTGATGAAACATCTGGTGAAGCCATTAAAAACATCCATCACGATATCTCCTTGCTTAAGCAATGGTATGCCAACAATGGGATGACACTTAATGAATCCAAGACCCGTTTACTTAAAATCACCAACAGCAACACTAAGCATTCCGATGCCCAGAAAATCCTAGGCGTATTATTTTACAACAAGTTATCCTTTAAACCCTGCATTGAAGATCTTGTCATGCAACTGAGCCGCCTTAGATATCTTGTCAAGCGCCTAAAAAAGACCTTGAATAGGAGAGAGATCACCATAATAATAAAGAGTTTGGTGATTTCTAAACTAAATTATGCAATTATTTGATGGTCCTCTGCCTCCCGATTCCTATTAACGAGGATAAAGGTTGCATACAACTCGATACTACGTGTGGCTTATTCAATTCCCCGCTACACTTCCGTTACCCCATCATGCAAAGCTAATGATATATTAACTCTTCCTGGTCTAATACAATTGGCCAAGTTCAAAGAACTATACAGGGCCTTGTATGATCCTCACCACCCGGCACACTTTATTTCTCAATGGATAAATAATAACTATAACACCCGAGTAACCCGTAAATTTAAATTGGAACCTCCCTATATCCTCCCGTCAACACTAAAGAAGGCCTTTCCTTATAACACTATCGAGGACTGGAACCTCCTTCCATATGAAACAAGAGCAACAATATTAAACTGTAAATTGCCAAACTGTAGTAACCATAAGATCCATGTTACCAAGTTACTTAACCAATATGTAAAAAACAATCAATTGTAATTACGATTTATGTTCCTTGTACCCAATACCCCTCTGGGGTGCTATAATTTCAAATAAATAAATAAATAAATAAATAAATAAATAAATAAATAAATAAATAAATAAATATTAGATTTGTTCTTCTTTGGCTGTCCAGTTATTTATTCTCTTTTAACATACCCGGACCTGGGGGTGTCAAGTAATTGATGCTTCACTAAAAGGTCAAAGTTGACACAAACATTAAAAAAAAACAACAACAGTTGAGAATGTATGATACAGCACTGTCAGAATGATGTTAAAAGCGCAAACCCGTTAAAAACATCACTACTGTATTTGCTAAGTCGGTCGTTCCGTTACCACTTTTTTTGAAATTTTTAATTTTGACTTCAGATTCGGATAGAGCATCCAAAGTAAATAAAAGTTAATCCTAGCTATTGGGGAACATAGCCAATTTTTCTGCTCAATGCTATCCTTACGTCGTTGAACAAGAATGTCAAGACTTCACGCCCCGCCATTCCATTGTTGAAACAGTTTACCAAATTTTCTTTTTATGGACATCTGCTGTATGCATCATTAACAAAATTAAACACATTTATACGAAAATTTTGTACAGAACGGTTTTGCAGATCCGCTAATCCAGGCTACTCGTTAATCTGAACACACTCTTGCCTAGTTCGGATTACTGCGACCGTAGTGTACTTTTATGCTTTCTATTATAGAAAATTTCCAATAGATTATAAATAAAGTCTTAATTAAAATGAAATATAGAAGTCATGGGTACTTATTAAAAAAGAACACAGCCATTCCAATATTTGTGTTTCTCTTGCTAAATCCTTTTCCTCCTTTTGTCTTATTTTCTCGCAGCTTCTGCTAAACTGTAGGCTAAGAGAAGAAAGCAAACAGAGCGAGCGAGAGAAAGAGGTCTGGTTTGATGGGGGTATAGTGGGGGGGAGGGGTAGGGAAGAAGGCGTTCGACTAACAGCTGAAGATGAAAAAGAATCATCGGAGTTTAGTATTTCTTTTTATCTCTGCTGTTCTCTTTTCGTCGGTTTCTCTGCCTCGTGAGTGGGAGAGCCGTGTCGTAGCGACGGTTTGCCTGTATCCTCTCGGCGGGAGGTGGTTTCATTTGTCAACCGGCAACGCGCACAAACCCGTGAACACGGCTAAAAGCCGAGGCGCCACCGAACCCTCGGCTCTGCTTCTTCCCCCCAACCCCCTTGCCAGAGACGGCGGCTAATGAGAAGAAATGGCAGACGGGCCGGAGGTGGGGGGGGGGGACGGATGGCGGAGGGGATTTCCACGAAAATCGTGCAAAAGGTTGGAAGTTCCATCTCGTGCAGCAACAACAGCTTCTCCGCTATAATGATAAGTCTACTGCAGAAGATGCGAGGAGAAGCCGAGCGCTAAACAGCAGCGGAATTAGCGGTAAGAAGGGGAGAAGAGAACTCAACGCATTAATTAAAAAAACAAGCAAACACACAAGCAACGCCTTATATCCCAAAGCAAAAGAGAAGTTTAAAAGATTCCTCTACACTTTTGTTTACGAGAAACACGACTCAACATTGATAAAACTATTAAATTACTTTGCACGTCTTACTGTTTGATACGGATATCATAGCATTCAAGATACAAGGGCGCATCCAAGGAGAAGAATGTTAAGGGGCTTTAGCTATTCACTAAGTATATGAAACTACCACCTCTTCAAGAACACCTTTACTCTGTTCAAGGAGCTTCACATTGAAACGGTTCACAATACCGGGAATAAGTCGCTATCCGAACTCTCGAGGACCCTATAACCTTTTCCGGATATCTGAGGTTCATTCTGGTGTTTATCTGAGTATTTATCCTATCTGAGGAAGGTAGAACACCGTTTTGACTTATCTGAGCTTTATTCCAATACTTATTCTATCTGACGATTTATATGAACTTGGTAGAACCGACACTTAAACGTTTTGAATTTACAATTCCCTAAGCCAACCAACGAAAATTATTGAGAGCGGCCCGATCCAAGATGCTAATGGAATTATCATTAAAAACTATCAAACTACAAGATTCTATCTCCGCGCAGTTTGCCAACACTACTTAAAGAGGCAATTTTATCTGAGTAGAGGTGGTGTTGAGTTGTCTATTAATATTTTAAACTATTGTCTTATGAAATGGAACTGACTATACTAAGACCAAAACATATAAACAATAGCTTAACAAAATAGCTTGTAAAATAACCAATTTTATAAAATAAATTCTTTAGCAATAATTCAAAAATAAATTAATCTTTATTAAAATAAATATTAAATTGCTTAATTATATTTAGCTTCGGTTCCTAATCTTCTGTGCTCCACATATATCAGCACACCTACATATCTATTAAGGTAAGACCATCGTCTATTTTAATAACCGACGAATAAAATAAACTTTCTATTTTATTTAATGAAAAAATTGTAAAATCTTAAGTGAAAATATTAAAAACAAAAAAAATTAGCATATATCAGCCTAATCGACTGAATTGCAACACAAACGTGTAAAAATCTTAGAAATTGTAACACAATTACTGAAAATGTTAGAAATGATCAAAAGCAATTGAAGTGGAGCAAACCCACCGCTACGGATCCCGATCAAATTTGGCCCCTAAAACAATTGTGTCAATGGGCTAGCTAACGAATGGCATATACTGATTGGAATTGATCGTGAGGCTGAAGGAGCAATCACCGAAAGAAGCCCTGAAAAATTCCCATTTAAATGCTTAACATTTACTCCTTGTTGGTGTTTGCTTAGAGCAAGCGCTCCCTTCGTTGCAACACGCTACCGCTTCGATCCAGGAACCAACGACGACGAAAAAAAATCTTCCGTCTCGGGATGCTCATATTGTATAACAAGTGAGTCTCTATATGGCAGTAGAATAACAGCCTGTATTCGAAATGGGATCATATAAGAAAGATATCTGTGAAAATCCTATAAAAATAGGTCCATTAATATTTGCGTTATGAAGTAAGAACAAACAGATAGATGAAAGGACTTTGATTTATGGTATAGACTATTATCGCACATTTTCATTTGCCTGATTATCTTTTCCCCATCTTTAAAATGCTTAGAAACGAAAATACAGAGTCCGTCAAAAATGTATATACTCTTTGTCAGACTGTATCAGGATATTGATACTATCAATTGATTTGAATTACGAGTATGTTGTAGTATGGTCTTTCGCCCAACAAGTATGTACAGTCGGCAACAAAAGTACTTAGGCACCTTGCATAGAAGCAACCTTGCAAGGTGGCTAGAAACTTTTGTAAATGACTGTACGTTGGAGGATCTTCGGCGGGAGATTACAGCGGCATGTGCAGCGATCTCCATTGAAACATTGACCGATGTAGCTGCGGCGACCGCTCGTCGTTCCGTTATGTGCCTGGCCGCCAACGGACAACATTTTGAACATCTAAAGTAACCATGTGCTTAACTGAAGACAGTACTACATGTGTGATCAGTATTTAAATGTAAAACAAACACATAATAAATACTTTTCGTTCCTGTATGTATGTATACATTTTTTTGGCGGACTCTGTATTATATTTGATACAAGTTCATCCGAATTAAAATATGTTATTTTATAAAATCATGATTTAATAGATAGGCACTTATTTCTTTAAAGTTAACTCAGTCTTGAGGATATTTATCTTCTGACGAGATACATTAGTGATATAACATGTGACCTTTCATCGATATCAGCAGAGCTCTGTCTCAATAACGCATGCCCTAACCAACAGGCGATTCCGTATACTTTTTCTTGATCCAAATAAACCGTCAACCCACTTTTCTGATGACCCCCAATTTTTTGGGTATTTTTTTAAATGCCCGTTTATACAAAAAGTCGAAAGGAAGCCTTACCTTTTCCATGGACTGAAGTTTCAGTCCTTTGCAGGAAAGGGAATGAAATCGGTTGGGAGGGCCAGGGCGGAACTCTTAGCCCTTGTTCCGACACAAATATATGGGGGTCCGCTGTGGAACCGATTGTCAACATGTGGTCGCAAACAACACGTTGCGCCGACTCGGTTTTGCCGTTCAATTCTTTTCGGCAAAATTGCTCTTTCCATTCAATTTCCGATATAATCTACTATTCACATCCTGCGTCCTCTCTCTCTTTGTATCGTCCCGTAAAACCTCCTGCGTGAAACGCATGAATTCAATTTTCCTCTGTGACGACCGAATGAAAGAGAGAGAGAGAGAATTCTGTGTGTGTATGTGTGCGTTTGTGTGTGAGTGAGTGAGTGGATGGAAGGGAGGATGTAAAGAACGGGCGAGTACAAAAGAGAAAGAAAGAAAGTGAGTGCAAAATCCTTTTTTTGATTCATCCAATTTCCATTTTCTGGATACGTAAATCATTTGCAATTGTTTCATCTATATGCGAGGAAAAAAGTTGTAATTAGCTTTAGTGAGAATATAGATTACATAGATTACATAGCAGCAAAATACCTGAATCAAAATAGGACTACATTTGTATGCAAAATACTAATGTAAAATCTTAAATATGAAAAAAAAAACACAAACTGTTGAGAATGTATGAAACTGCATTACCATAACGTTGTTAATTAAAAACATCGTTACTGTATTCGCAAGTCGGTGATTCTGTTGCCAATTTTTTTTCGAATATTTTGATTCTGACTTCAGATTCGGATAGAGCATCAAAAACTAACAAGGGAATCCCTCGAACATGTATGTCACAGATTTCCACCAAATTGAAATATGTTACTCATCTGAAGCTACTATAGATGCTTGCAAAATAAGAGAGTGCGAAATTTTGTTTCTTTCAAAATAAACCGCGAAAACGAAAAAAATTGAGCACACATAGCCATACAAGGACTAAATTGTTAAAGCGAATAGGCTATGTGGGATTCCCTTGTAAGTTATAATAAGCACACATGTCTATCTATTTGGGAACATAGCCAAAATGAAAATTCAAGTTAAATATTATGGTTCTGTGACCCGGCTCGAAGGTAAAAAACCATTTTGACCTTGTTTTCGAATAGATAGACATGTGTGCTTATTTCGAAGTCGCAAATCCAGTAATAAAAGAAATAAGAACATTAAACATAATCCAAAATTAAATCCATGTGTTCAAACACCTTTCCACTAACAAATGCCATCGAATTATTAAAATAAAATAATGTTTCATGATTGTAGAGTGAAATCCCAAAACTATTATGGTTACTTGGAATTTTAATTTACTCCATAATATTTAGTTGCTTTTGTTTAATAAATGAAATGTGGAGTTAATGGTACGAATATAGGGTAAAGATTTTAATGGGAAAAAATTGAAGGGAAATTCCGCGACCTGGATTCGAACCATAGACCACGAGTTTCACGCTTATCTTAATGTCCATTAATATCCTTATATTAAGTTCGGAACATTAAATTAGCTCCCGATTTCGTTCATCATCTTTCTGGCGATTGTTTGGGAAGGAGAAATTACAGTCTACGAGCTGGGTGCCTGCTCTATCATTGGACTTCCACCTACCTTGACCTAACTCATTTGATACCTTGTAGTCTTTAGGACACTTGGAGGCAGCCTTGCTGTCCCGTGGCCGAGATAGCCCAGTTGGTAGTTCTGATCCCTGGTTCGACTCCAGATCGCGGAATTTTTCCTTCCATTTTTCCATTAACATCTTTGCTTTCTTTTATTTTAATCCCTTTTCTCCCCAGAAGAAAACATACTCTACGTTTCATTGAAAATGGAATGAAGAAAATTCAAATCTTTCAAATTGGTGACCCCAGGATATGAAGAGATTATTCAAACGTATCAACGTGTGATTATGCAGTGACTCTAATATAGTGAATATGTATCGTTATTATTGGAAATTTGTTTCAAAACGTTAGAAATATCCATATGTCAGAATTTCTATATTTAGGGAAGAATGGGACTGATCTAACGAAAATCTCACTTTAGTTACTGCATACGACACATTACATCTCTTAATATTAAATACTCTTCCTGAAAGGATTGAATTAAAAAAGAACGAAACGATACCTTTCAACCCACAAAAGAACTGAAGCAAACGACTTTGTATGATTATTTCGGCTATTAAGGGGAGGGGGAGGATTTCGAAACTGTGACAAAAGTGGCCGGTAAAATTGTCAAAGAACGTTCGCCAATATATTCCTACAAAAAAATCGCCTCTGCTTATGCCCTGGTTGTGGGGCCTTTTTTATGTGAAAAGATTTCCTTTTTAAGGGGGTATTCGAATATATGACGAACGTTCATTTGGGCGAGGGGGTTTGGTGAATGTTACAAAGTGTTACAAAAGAAGGGGACGGCTTAAAATGTCATTTTAGCGAACATTTTTTTTTGAATGACCCTAAGCAGCAAGGAAATCAGCTAAATGGTCAATAATCCAAGGGAAAAAAACGTAAAAAGAGAGACATGAGCGGTTATCTAGGTCGTCGCCTCTACCTACTGAGCCACCACGGACAGTAGTACAGCCCAGATAGCAGAAGCGACGAGCTAGATACTCGTGGACCCTACTTCGAATTCAGGTCGTAGAATTTTTCCTTTAATTTTTCATCTTATTTTAATTACCTAATCCAGTATCACTTAAATATTAGAAAACAATTCATTTTGAGAGCGTCTAGTGTTTGGAAATTTCTTTTAAAACTGAATCGAAGGTCGTTAGTGTCTCAAAGTTTTTAAAAGTATGCCTAGTTGTATCTTCTATATATATAAAGAAGGATGTTTGTGGGTCTGTGGGTGGGTCTGTGGGTGGGTCTGTGGTTCTGTGTGTACGTTTTTTATACAAATCTACAGTTTTATTCCGATCTTGATGAAATTTCGCATGCATGACCTTCAAAGCATGAGGAAGGTCACTGTCTACTTCAGATTTCGAAAAAATAATAATTATTGATAAAAAATCGATATTCATGGTTATGGCAGGGCATATTAATGAGAAATATCGCATGACCAACAATGCAAGACAAAGTTTTTGCAACAATGGTATCAACACGCAATTCACAAACACTCTGCACGGACCAACAATATATATCTCATGACCAACAATGCAAATAAAAGTTTGTGCAACAATAGGTATCAACAATGGTTTCAACACGCAATTCACCAATAACAATGAGCTCAAAATGATGATGCAATGATAAAGCAATCCTTTCCAAGAATTATAACAATGAACATAAAATGATGATGCAATATGGATAAGTTTCAATTTGTAACAATGCATAGAATTCCTGTTATTCAGGTTTTTCTTAGAAAAGAGAGTTCTTAGTACTTAACAATTTCTTGAAAATCTTTAAAAATGATCAGTAGCTGGAGATAATGAAGAGTTAGCAGACTATTGAGAAAGAGTGGAAAGACGACAGAGAAAGCAAACCTTTAGCTCCGTGCTGTATTGAGCAAATGGGAAGCAAGTAAATAGAAGAATTGGCGACCGCTAGACTACCCAAAGTGATGAAAAGCCAAATTTTGCTTCAACACAGCGAGAGAAGAGTGGAAATTGCAACAACATCAAGTGTAGATCTGAAGTAAGATTATCTGAGTAAGAAATTATTGGAGCAGTCCATCCATTTTGAGCCTTTAAAAAGATTTTTTTCGAATTTTCATTAAGAATTTTTACTGTATTAATTCTAAGCATTTTCATGTGTTTATTTTTAAGATATTGCAAAATTTATTTTAATTTTTGAGATTGTTCTGTTTACATCCCAAGTGTAATAATCCCGGGCAACGCCGGGTACTTCTTCTAGTTTAAAATAACCTTTACCTCTTTCCCATATTAAGCAGGGAGGGGGGGGGGGATAAAACGGAAAAGCATATCAACAACATCCACAATGATGCCACTAGATTGAAGCGAATTTGTTACAGAAGAAAAACTGGCCCCTTAAATAACAGAATTTTTTCTGAAATTCGATTCTCGTTTCTGTCGTCGCTTCCTTATTTTCGTCCTCGGGTGAAGCAGCAATTGTGCTCATTTTCTAATTACGTTCTTGAAGCGCGTTTTAATTTATGGCCATTTCTGGGGCGGGTTTGTTGGCTCGTCGCCGCCTCGTGGCTCCGAAGACGACGATGACGATGATGCTGGTTATTGAATTGCAAATGGCCTTTGATTCCGGAACGATTGTGTGCGTCACCACCACCACCACCGCCGCCACCATCAGCAGAAGCAACTTCAGCCGCCGCCGCCGCCATTCTCAATTCAATCCAATTTGGAAGAGAAAGTGCGTTTGTGTATGTATTGCAGTGTCGTCGCCTCTTGTGAGCAATTAGGAGTCGCCTCTCCTCCTAACCAACAACCCACCTTCATTAATAAGCTATATAACGGGTGAGAGGAGGGAGGGTGGATAGTACTGGTGAGGGAAGGGAAGGGAAGGGCTAATCTTGTCTTAATCTGTTTACATAAACAATCAATGAACCACAATTCTCTCGTGAGGAATTGGCAAGTCCTAATCTCAATTTTCCTTCCAATTTAAAGGTGCAATTAATGCCTTTTGACGTAGCAGTTTCCCGTTTCTCCCATTCCTCAAATACATGTACATGGAAAATAACTGTTAGACTATAAAAACACATACAAAACCGACTTTCTTTTGATATGGAATATTACAATTTGCTTTTTTTAAAGATGGAGCAAAATATAGAGTACATTTCATTATGGTTCGAAAATTACATTCACTTGATTACATTGATAAAATTTGGAAAATGGTGCGTGATAAACTAAAAATAATTACAGATTCGTTATTTTCAGCCAAAAATAAATAAGAAACACATATTTTCATCTAAAGGACAGAAAAAAGTTCAAATTTGTTGTACAGTGCAATTGACTATAATGCCCTTCGAGTATACCATCACATAATCTCATTTTGGAAACTACAAAAAATTTCGATAGACGATTGGTTTTTAACAAAATAGTAAGTAAAAATGGGATAAATGCTCCAACAGAAGTGATGGAGACCAGGGACCGTTGATATATTTTTCAGTTTCTAATTTTTCCATTTGTTTTTTCTAAAATCTTAGAAATTTTAACAGAGTTTGAAATAACAGCTTATTGTTTCGGTTTTTTTAAAATCGGCCAATAGTCATTTTCATGTATGAAGCCCCTAGCCTGTAAAATATTTTTCATTCGCCTATGTGAAGATGTCTCAATGTGCCCCATTTTGGGGTAAGTTGATACGGTAGTATCTTAATAGAAAATAATTCCCAATTCATTTTAGCAAACAACTGTTTATTAAGAAATTTCAATAACCTTTGAAATAATGAACATAACAAACATCAGACGTGGAAAAAATGACATTTTAAATTTAAAGAAATTGAAACTTAAGCTCCATAAGGTTTCACTTAAACAACCTGGAAATAAAGGTTTAGGATAATATTTCTGTTGCTAAATTGAATTGAAAAAGTGATGTGAATTTACCTTTTCTCATGCTACGTAGCGCCACGCCATTCAGCTTAGTTTGAGGTTCAATTTACGGCGTTGCTTGCGTTTTGCGACCCCCAGTCTCTTATATCACTTTAATCGTCTGAATTTCGTCTACATCGTATGGTTGTTGGTTTGTTTTTTATACAAATCTACTGTTTTATTCTGATCTTGATGAAATTTTGCATACTTGACCTGCAAAGCATTAGGAAAGTCACTGCTTATCTCAGATTTCGAAAAAATAATAATTATTGATAAAAAAAATCGATATTCATGGTTATGGCAAGGCATATTAATGAGAAATATCTCATGACTAACAATGCAATTCAAAGTGTGAGCAACAATAGTATCAACACGCAATTCAACACAATGCACGCACCAACGTCCTTCTTTATATATAAAGAGTCTAACATAATGCAAGGAAAAGTTTGTGCTTTATGAATAAGGTTAAATTTGTAACAATGCATAGAATTCCTGTTGTTCGGGCTTTTCTTAGAATTGATGGTTCTCAGAATTTAACATTTTCTTGAAAATCTTTAAAAATGAGTACTAACTGGAGATAATGGAGAGCTACCAGACTATTGAGAAAGAGTGGAAAGACGACAGAGGAAGCACTCCTTTAGCTCCGTGCTGTATTGATCAAATGGTTAGCATGTAAATACAAGAATCGGCGACTGCTAGACTACACAAAGTGATGAATTGCCAAGTTTTGCTTCAAAACATCGAGAGAAGAGTGGAAATTGCAACAACATCAAGTGTACATCTAAAGTAAGATTACGTGACTAAGAAATTATTTAGAGATCCATCCATTGTGAGCTTTTAAAAAAAATTCGAATTTTCATTAAGAATTTTATTGTATTAATTCATGTGTTTATTTTTAAGATATTTCAAAATTTAATAAAAAAACAAAGAGCCACGCCAGGGTTATCACCTAGCTTATTTGGTAGCACAGCAGATCCAAACATTTCATAAAAATACATTTGGACTACATTCTGTGTGAATGTAAATATTTTGGAAGCTGAGATGCTGATAATGCGATGATTGAACGGTGGAATATTGAATAATGAGCATAAACTGAAATGTAGTGACAGGATATATATAAGGCAGCGTCTATTCAGGAAGCAAAGGAGTCAGATGAGTCTCCCTTGAGCTCCCTATCAAACGTCCACACGACTGGCAAAAATTTGTGTGTCTGGAAAGGAAAGAGAAAGAACGAGTATTGGTCAGAGAAATTCTGCAGGTAAAACAGAAAAAGCTATAGGGGCATTGGAAACATCTGAACAATCGGAGTTTCGAATAGAGCAAGAGATTATAAGAGCTTCTACGTCAAGGGCAAGAAAAACTTGGGTCTAAATTATCCAGTGATGTTCCCCGGTGGTGAAGATGGACATTGTTTTAATCTGAGGCAATTCAAGAAGAGTTTAAATAAAGAATTCCTGTTTTTCGGATTTTTCGTAGAATTGATAGTCCCCTCGCTCTGTGTTTTATTGATTGAGTTATTATTTAACCAACTTGGAGTTATAATTTATCTTCTTGAGACTGTTCTGCTAACCTACAAGTGTAATTATCCCAAGCAACGCCGGGTCCTCTGCTAGTTGTTACATAAACCACGATGTATCAACGTATCAACTTCCCCCAATCTCCCCTGAATATCTTAAAATGAGAAATGAAATGAAAAATTAGCGATCTGGATTCGAACCAGGGACTACGAGTATCGAGCTTGTCGCCTCTACCAGATGGACCACCGCGGACCAACAAGACTGTCTTGTCTATTTTATACTCTTTAGGACATTTGGAGGCAAAGTGGTAGCCCGAAGATAGGTCAGGCTCGCCGATCGGTAATTGTTTTTTTTTTTTTTAACCATCAGAAAGTTAATTATATACTGCTTTCAATTTTCATTTTAGATATTTACAGTAGAATTTTATCAACTAGTGCTGCTTCATAACCAAATAAAATACAAGCGGTAACTTCAAAAGGACACTAAATTCTGATAGCAAAGATATGAATGTGTTCAGTTTCATCAGCTCGTTCATAAATTACACTTATCACCCCAATAAATCACACGGGCCGAACCGGAAGCTAACAAATAAACCAACAACCTTTAATCCCTTTTTAATTACTGGATGAATTCAGACATTAATGCTTTCCCAATTAAACTGACTGGTAGGACCCTAGGGGAAAAAGAGGAAAAGCATCTATTTTCAGCACCCATTTTCCTTATTATTGCGTCATTTTCGTTCATCGCTCATAACCCTTTCTCGCCCAATGCTGTACAGAACTCACATACATGTATAATATTCAAAGTAAATGATTGTTCTTTCTGAAGCGAATTCCAAGGAAATTGGACGTGAAAAGACTTTAAGGATTAAGCTGTAGAAATGAATATACAATTTAAAGAATGAATTATTTCCATACATAGATTAAAATTTCCTAAATAGTCCCCCCTTAAGAATTTTTTTGGTCTTAGAAGAAGTATATTCATCTTCAAGAAAAATATTTGGAGCAAATCAAAGAGTGACATGTTATCGCAACGATTCTGGGTCATAGATCAACCTACAATGACTTCTTAATCAAAAGATTGGAAACTGAAGCAACTACCACACTCCTGGTCCCTGGTTCGAATCCACGTTGCGGAATTTTTCCTTTCATTTTTCATTTTAATAGGTATTACCGTTATTGATAAGACTTCAAAAATACGATTTTACCACCCTATCTCGAAGTTTGTTTCTAAGCTTGACAAAAATAAAAACTGGTTAGCATTTGCATCTGAAACTGCAATTGTTGATGATCTATTCAAATAATTATTTAAACTATACAAATAATATTGCCACCTGTTGTGTTCTTCTGTTTCACTTCTTTTTCTGTTCTCATTGTCTCGATATAATCTCGATTAATAAGGATGTCGGTTTTTAATCAGTTGTTTTTTTTCTTTTTGTCTGTGTGGATAGTGATGCTATTTTTGCAATAGCAACTTTTAAAATTTTTTAAATGAATCCTTAAATTGGCCAATACGATTTAGAAAACTACTATAAACAATTACAATAATGAGAAATGGCATAGGGATATGTATGCATGTTGCTGTTGTGGGCAGACGTCCACGGAACAGGCCTAGGAAAACCCGAACGGATCAAGTGACTGAGTATTTTAAAGACATGCAGATTGTTAGTTTGCATGTTCGAAAGGAGTGAGCACTTTGTGTTATGAATGTTGAAGAAGCGAGTGAAGTATGCAAGGATCATGTATTGTGGAGTAAGATTGTAAAGAGTCTCTAATGAGTGAGGTGCAGGGTATCGATTCGTTGTCTACTTCTTAAAGGAGTGGCGTGATAGAATTGATTGATTGATATTGTCCAACGAATGTTGAAGTGGATGGAATAGGCAATTTACAAAGTAAAATTAACACTGCCCTATTAGAATTTTTGAAATTTGAAGTTGAGTAGGCCCACTCAACTTGAGTTGGAAAGAGTACATATACGTATATCGTCCACACAATTTAATAGTAAATATTAATTGCTAATATGATCAATAACGAAATTTTTTAATTTCGACTATTATTTCTTGAATCGTTTTCTTTTGTAACAAGCAAGGTTTGAAATCGTTTTATTTCTTGAAACGTGTTTTAATCAATACACGTTTGAATAATTTTCTATGATTGTCCATGTTTCCGCAGTTCTATTTTGTAAAAAAACCATTCATTCAAGAACACCAAACCTATCCGTTAACGATACAGCACGAAACAAACAGCAACCACAAGTGCAACTTAAACCATTGTTCCACACAAATCACAGAAATGATGCCCATTCGTCTCTTAAACTTATTTTCTTTGAAGTCTCGAAAGTCACGAGATCCTGTGTTGAAATTTGTTCAAAGTTACCACTTGAACATTACAGTAATTTTTTTCCTGTTCATTTACGAAATCGAACGTGTACATGATTCAAACATGAACAAGTGAATTGTCGAGAACTGATTCCAATGTTTCAAAGGAAATCCCGAGAAATGTTTATTGGCACGATAGTAACAGCAAATGGATATTGTAGAGTGACTCGGGCAGGAAAAAAAAATCATCAGTTTCAATCAAAACGTGTTTCGGCGATGAAAAAATGGCTTACGAGTCCCTCACTCACCAGACTTATCGAATTTAATATCCTTTTCTAAAGACCTCACCTAATTAATGCCTCCGCACGCTCAACCAATTTCCCTAACGGAAAGGAAAGCCTCCGAAAGCGAACGCACTTTCCCTCCCTTTGCTCTCTTATACCATCCGCAAACTTCTCAACGTTTAATGAAAACAGTTCAAATTCTTCTGGATTTTAACTGATTTTGTTGCTGTGCAAGCCCTCAAAAATTCTCAAGCCCCCAATTTTAGAATTATGCATCCTATACCTGAACTGAAGGGTTATCTAAGCAATTCAATACGAAATTTGCAGAAATAAAAATACTTGAGAAGTATGTCAAACATAAAATTTACTATTTTCACTGCATTAATTTAATACTATAGGAAAAAATTCTCGGCAACAATTTTTAGAATTTTAAATTTAAGTTGGCCGTATTTAATATCTCATCCAATTGTCTCATCTTCATCATTACTGTTTCAATGTCAAGTACGTGCTTGCCTAAGTATTTCGTGAGAATGTGAATCAATGAAAACATCAATCGTCAACATAAGAAGGCATAAACTGTGATGGAAAACCTCATATACAGGGTGACAATTATTGAGCTGTATAAAATAAAACATCAAATTTTCAAAATACTGAGTTCAAAAATTTTCTTTAAATGTTAAAAGTTACTAGAGATATTCGGATTTAGTTTATGACATGTTCGATATGCTTGCCATCAATGGCTATGATGTGGCGCAGACGAAGAGCAAAATTCTGCAAAACTCACTGAAATGTCGAGACATCGATGCTTTCGATGACCTCCTGAATGGCTGTTTTGAGCTCAGCGATGATGTCGGGGTTATTTGCGTAAACTTTGTCTTTAATATTGCCTCCACAAAAATGATTCATATCAGGAGAATATGGCGGCCAAGCGAATCCCATTCCAGTGACCTGTGGGTACTCCAAAGCCAGAATGCGCTCTCCAAAGTGCTTTTCTAACACTCTATTGGTCCGATGGGGTCGTGCTCCTCCTGCATGAACCACATCTTTTCGAAATCTGGGTCACTTAGGGATGTTAGGGTCATTTTCTAAACTTTTGACATATCGTTCAGCAGTCACCATGCCTTCAATGAATATCGCACCGATCATTCCGCGAACTGACATTGCATACCAAACAGTTACCCGCTATGGGTGGAGAGATTTCTCGATCGCGAAATGGGGATTTTTCAGTCCCCCAAATGCGGCAATTCTGCTTATTGACGTACGCATCCAAATGAAAGTGGGCTTCGTCGCTAAACCAAACAATATTCACATCAAAAAATCCCAACATAGTCTCTATTCAACCGCCAATTTTTAACTGAATCTCGCCAACTGTTCAAAAGTTATCAAGTTTTTTTTTTTCATATTGCTCAATAATTGTCACCAAGTACATATCCAAAGGGAATCAATTTGGATAGAATTAAAATGTAATTTTTTAAGATCGGATTATTTCAATCCTGTCCTAAATTTCCACAGTTCAAAAACGACATTGTTGGGACCACTGTTGGGACGGCTGACTTGGAATACTCAAGGGGGTATTGCATCGGAATATTCAACACTAGGCATCCGAAGGTGCTACGGACTTCCACGAAAACAAATGACATCACGGAATTTTTCCTTCCCTTTTCTACTTTGCAATAATGAAATGTTCGAAGAATTTTCTACAGTTTCTTGACTATTATTGATGAAAAATAAGAAAGAAAATTCTATAGCTGGATTCGACCCAGGACCATTCGGCTAATCAATTGCACCACTGCGGACATGAAAGCTTTACGCTATTTACATGCCCTTTGGGCTTGGTTAGAGCAGTTACCTAGTACGCAGGCTGGGACTATCTAGCCTAAAGCATAATATACATTAAAGAATAGCTCAAGATGGGTCCGTGAGGTTTTAATCATACGGCTTACCTCAGATGTTAAATTATTGATGACAAAAAAATCTTTAGCTATTGTTTAATGAATATTACACCTTAGGAAAGATAGTTCCACCCTGCGGACTAGGTAATTGCTCTAACGAAGCCCAAAGGACATGTAAATAGCGTAATGCTTTCATGTCCGCAAGTGGCGCAATTGGTTAGCCCGTCGGCGGCATGAACCGAAGATTTCTAGTTCGAATCCAGGCCGTGTAATTTTCTTTCCTATTTTTTATCAGTAATATAACATCTGAAGTAAGGCGCATGATTAAAACTTCACGGACCCATCTTGAGCTATTCTTGACTATTCTTTGAGGCTAAAGCAATTTTATGGCGATCACAGCGTATCTCGTACTTTATATGACTAGAACGTACTTGAATTTTAATTAAATGAAATCCTATCGAATTGGATAATACATTTTATAAAAACTTCTAAGCCAGTATTTTGTGTTCAATAAAGAAACCGAGAATAAGTAAACAAGATAATCTTAAAATTATGGTATGCCTCAATGAATCATTTTACAAGATACTATAAAGTAATCAACGATCTAAATTAAAAAAAAAAAAAAAAAAAAAAAGGCAAACATCATTATTAAAAATGCTGTTTCTCTTCAAATAAATTCTGTTTAGCCATTCACATATTGAATCCGTTATGACCTTTAATGTGTTTTAATGGGTGAAAAAGCCAATAAGCACTAACATTCAGGGCAAATATTTCATCCGTTTTTAACGGCGGACGGCGTCTTCTCCCAAAGCTCGCGTCACGCAACTTTGGCTCCGAGAGTGGGAGTGGGGAGGTGGACATTTATATTTTCGAAGAAAAATATGAGCATTTCGAACGGTGTGGATATGTTAAAAGGTTTGAGAGGAAGCCCGAGAAGAAGGAAGGAAGAAAGGCGGGAGGAGGAGAAGGAGGCCTCGAGAGCGCCAGACCGAGTGATCGAGGTTCCATAACCCTTAATGGTCGCCATATTATACTTTAGTGGCTCGTAAAAGAGGTTTGTCTTTTCTACACTCCTCCCTGGAAAACATTACAAAGGACCATTAAAAAAGAAGCTTTCTCAGTCGAAATTTTTGCATTAAAAACTCTGCTGAGATTAGAACAAAGGAAGAATTAAAAGTACCAGAGACGTGAGGCGAGGAAGAGAAGGAAATTCCACATAAAATGATTTATGCCGAGAAGGAGAAAATGATAGGCAGATGCTATCGAAGTTTTAAGAATAATTGAATTTGCTCTTATCACTCTCCCATAAAGAATGAAGAAGGGAAAAAATGAATTTGAAAAACTATATCCTCGCGACGACAGTGAACCGCTATCTTAGAATTGCAATTCCTTAGCAGCATCAGCAGCAAGGAGCTCTTTACAAATTATGCATTAATAAAAAATAAATTACGAAAATTAATATAGCAAATTTGGAAGGGAGATTTTAACGCAAGCAAATATACATTTTGCTAATTTTTGGTTTTTAGAGCATAGCATGGGCGCAGTCAAGAGGATCAGGGAAAAGGGACGCAGGTCGAGTAGTTGACCCCTTCTCCCAAACCAAGTACACATGCAGACAAATGCTTGTTTAATGCTATAAATAAAATATACACTAAGAAATTCTGTACTCTTGGTATTGGTTTTATTCTGCAAAGATGAAGCTAGTATTAGGTAAACTTTATTCTCACACATGCATTTCTAACCTAATTCTCATTCATATGGATGACTTCGAGAATACGGGTGACTATTTATGGGTAAAAGCTGGAACGGTATCATAGAAGTTACCTCGCAAAAGAGCCACCTAAGCTGTCCGAGCGAAGACACAGTATGAAGGTCAATGCCAACAAAATGGTGTCTCACCCCATTATCATAACGAAGTTCGGCATTACCAGAACGAACCAAAAATTGCCCTGGTACTACCAATCCAGATCACCTAACCATTCTCGAGCGATTATTTCGGGCAGGATGCATGTGAAGGTCGCTATTAATATTTATGAGCGAGTCCTCTACTGTACATAATTGATGATGTAGCAGTAGCCTTATGTAGCAGTCACAGCAAGTTTAACTGATGTACCTTAACATAATAAATACGTCTCCTTCTTTTTCCTGGAGAGTAGCATTACTGGTGTCGACTAGATACATATATTACAGAATATTTTATCTTACGATTACAGAACTCTTTCATTTTTAGTAAGAGACGCAACATCTGGCGGAAATGCGGGAATAGCTTGAGTTTCCTCTGTACGGTTTCTTAATCGATGGAATAGCTTGACCACATCGGTCTCCAGATCTGACCGTACAAGTTGCCATTCACATTGAGAAAATAGCATTAATCCATCGGAACAACAATGTATACGAAGAGGCCAAAAATGCCCTCTTCGAAGTAAATTAAAAGGAAATTGACTCTGTTTATGAAGTTATCTTCAAAACGCGTCAGATAAATCCTTTTATGTTGCTCTGCATCAATAACTGGTTATTTATTTATTTAATTTCTTGATTTTATTAATAATGTTTACTGGGCTTTTATAAAAAAGTGGGTTTACAAGGGGAGCTTGGTCAATATTTAAATTCTCCGATCCGGTCAATATTATTAATCTGAAGTTATGTAAAACTAATAAATTTTTAAGCCGGTGTTTAACATTACTGAAGCCAAATATGATTTTTATTGTTATCTGTTTACAACATTTTTGTCAGCTTTGATAAACAAAACTTTTCTTTTATCAGCCAAATAAACTTTGTGATACGGGAGTGCTACCCATCGTCTAAAGGACGCAAACATTATCACAATTAATGAGAACTTGCGGATGAACTTCGTAAAACGTCACCTTTGTGCCCCGGAAACTTTTTTAGAGGAATAATTCGGTGACAGGTATGATAACATCCTTAAAGTATCTACGAGGGTTGGTCGAAAAGTAATGCCTCCATGGCTGTAACGATTTTATTTGTTAACCGATTTTCAAATTCTAATTGTATGTATATTTACATTTGTCCTCTATGTAATGCATTACTCACTTTTTGACTTAGTCCCGATCCCTTTCTACGCATTGCGCCAACTAACCAGGATTGAATGGCATCTTTCACCTGGTCGTCAGAACACAACTCATGTCCCTTAAGGTGCTCTTTCTTCTTTGGGAAGTGGTGAAAGTCCCAAGGTGCAAAGTCTTTCATCTTTGAACTGTTGGCGCTGCAATGCCCTTTGGTGTATGGCGATCATGTGTGAGCGGGCGTTATCGTGCTGCAAAGCTGCCATTCAATCCTGGTGTCGACAACAACCTCGGAATTCCTCTCCGATGGGTTCACCCGACTAGTCATGCGTTGGCGCAATGCGTGGAAAGGGATGGGGACAATGTGGAAAAGTGAATAATGCTTTACATAGAGGACAAACGTAAGTATCAGATACAAAAAGACTTTTGAAAATCGGTTAACAAATAAAAAAGTTAAACCATGGAGGCATTACTTTTCGACTAAGCCTCGTAATTTATTTGCAACAGTTACATTTTAGATGTTGCCTCGTTGGTTTACATGAAGTTGTTCTTATTCTCATTGATTTTGCCTCGTTATGGAGAAAAGAAGAGAAATGTCTAATAACTTTACCATTATGTGCCATGGACATATTCAAGATTTATGTAAGAAGCAGAAAAACCCATTCTCGGCGGATGGGGAGGGGGCGGGGGAGAAACGTACATGAGAAAACTATCTGGCTAAAGTTTTCCAAAGCTACAATTTTGCAGAATAAGGGGCCAATACGAATACTCCAAAGTTTCCCCGTGCATCTTACTTTTACCATCCATCATGTATTTGTATCTAAATTTACTTGATTTGGGGAAGGGGGCTGTGGAATAAATTTCTAACAAAGCTGTTAAATCCTTTTTAGGATAGTACTAATGGTATAATGCCAAAAACTGTGGACAAACGGTAGTAACAAACAAATTAAGAGGAGAAACCACATTTCCACAACATGGTTTTTAGAATATGGAGAAAAATGTATGTAAAGCGGAACTTCGTATGTCAAAGTGCTCTAGACAAAGGAGCTATTATTAATTGGACTGACTTATTCAAAAAGGAACCAACCCACATGTCATCAGAACATTGGTTCTATTTTGCAAAATGTTTTCCTACACTCTGCTGACACTAATTCAAATATTTCGATTTTGTTGTATGGCTCCTTATTACATAACTAGGTCCAATTGTGGAAGGTAGATATTAATCAACTTCATCAACACCAAATAAACTCCTGTTTTCCTCTATTCCGACTATGAAGTTTATTAGAAATAGCAGAGAGGCATATTACTCATCTAATCATTAGCATCTTCTACAGAGTTAAAGTTGATTCCACTGACTCCTAGGACATCTATGATAATTTAATTGTTGTTTCGCTTAATGTCAAACAAGTAGCCTTCTGGATAAATACAAATGCTAACTCAAAATTAATAAAAGCCCGATATAATGCAGTGAATGTCTCAAGCATGTTATATTAATCAATAAAGAAATCTTTAAGTCGTGGTCAAGGTGATCTTTTTTTATTCAGAAAAAAAATTATTGAGTTTAATGTTGAAAGAAATTCTTCAACGGTTCGAAACACTTTCTTCAGCAACGCCAATAAAAAAATTGTTTGCTCTTCTATAAAAACACAGACAAAATTTTTTTCTCGTCCTCTCCCGCTTCCCACCGAGCGATATCATTATCATGGCAACGAAGCAAATAAAAGACTTCGCACGCACCCACAGATGCCTTACGGCAACAGAAACGGTTCTCCTCCTTCCTCTTATTAGTATTCAAGGCAATGGGTAGGTTATTGTGCTGAAGCTGCTCCCTCTCAATTAACGAAACTCGTGTTTTCATCGTTGTTTCACACAGAAAGATGAACTACTTACTAATATTACTATTGCAAGCAGCAGTAGCAGCAGTAGTAGTAGCGCCTCCAACAACGTTACCCACTCACTCCCTTCCCTTCCCTTTCGTTTCCTTCCTCTGCTCCTTCTCCGCCCGTCGTCAGTCCACGAATTGGCAGCGAATTTTTTTGCTTACTCTCTTTGCTGACTCATAAATTGCCGTGTTCATAATTCAATCTCTCTCTTTCTCGTTTCTTTTTTTTGTGAATCAGTTTGATAAGGAAAATCGTTCAGTTGACAGATTTTCTCTTTTACACACTTCGTTCCACCTTCAGATTTCTACTATTTTATGGGGAAAGTCCGTGCACGGAAGATTTATTGGTTTCTCAGAGTCGCCAATTTTTTAAATCATGCTAACCTCTCTTCTAGTGAAAAAATACTTCGATTGCGTATTGAATACTCACACGAGTCAATCTAGAAAAAGTTTCGAAACAATTCAAATTAATAATTAATTGGTTGGGTCTTTCTTGCAATATTTTATTCAACGACTGACGATCATTTCGGCTATTTTGCCATTTTCAAATTCAAAAGGTTACACATATTTGAAATTCAACAATATAGTAATTTACGTAGCCGACGAGAAAGACAGGCCTGGGCACTCAAAAGTCCGATCATAGTAGTCTTAGCAACAATCTAACTTTCATTGTTTCCAACAAATGAAAAAAACTCTAATTGTTAAAATCAAAGATGGAGACAATGAAAGTTGGATTGTTGCTCAGATTACTAGAATCAGATGACTTTGAGTGCCCAGGCAACGCCTCCTATAAAGAAAGCCTCAGCACTGAAACGTCATACATTGTTACATCATCATACTTCGTCCTTTGTTAACCGCATTTTTACCAATAATAAGCTCTAAATTTGGTCGACCTATGATGATGTAACAATGTATGACGTTTCAGTGCTGAGGCTTTCTTTATAGGAGGCGTTGGCCCAGGCAGTGTTGTCAAGTTTTTTTCCGAATGTTGCCACTAGACTACGCACGATTTCCCACCAGAAACCATCAGATTTCAAAAAATAACCACTTAAAAAAAAACACTGAAAATTTTTGACTAGTTTTTTTAATGCTTACAATCAGCATTTCAAATGTTATACAATCAGATAATCTTTAAAAATAAAAAAATACATAAAATAAAATAATAATGTACAAATCGTTTTACAAAGTATCTAGAACTGTGAATAAATTACAGAATTCATTTTCAATTTCAGCATCAGTATTAACTGCATTAATAGCACCATGTTCAGCAATGTTCGTGATGCAAATGTCAGCTGTGACTAGTTTTTGCAGCCTTTTCGAGTTCCATCTTGCTTTTATGTTTCGTTGTTTTCGAATGGGTAGTCAGATCAGCCTTATGGGCATGTAAATGCCAGTTACAATAGCGGCAAAAAGCATGGAATGGCGATCTAGTTGGATCAGGAGCAATCCAAACTATAAGGTGTAATCGAAAGAAAAAGGAAATTAAAAATTAAACCATAACAATAAGATGAAACGTGGGTGTTTTACAAAATCACGGCTTATAATATCATGACTTACGTTTCAATTCGGGGTCTTTTTCCCACGACCTTATGTACCGCTGTTGGTAGTTGTTTTTTTTTTTTCGTTCTGGGGGCATGCAGACTGGCACAAACTGTAGAAGTCAAGACAAGTGTTTCAGATTATACCCCTGAGCAGCTGGGTCCAAAATGGCGGATTTGAGCATATGACAAGCTCTAGACCAATCAGCGCGTGAGTTTGGCGGCAAACTGACAGGGAAAGAATGTCGTTACTTTCCCTGTCCAGAGCTTTATTACTAGGTAACTTGCTGCGCCGCCTCTAGTTAAAAAAGAACAACCGAGTTGCTTCTTTGAAATTAGAAAAATTATTTAAGTCATTATTAAGATTTGGACCTATAACATAATTGTGTTAAAGTAAATTAAAATGAGACCAGAGGTGCGCTAGGTAGATTTACTTTATTGAAAATTAGTTTTGAAGTTTATTTTGTAATACAGTCGAACCTCTCTATAATGAACAATCATATAACGACTTTTTTTACCCTATAACGAATTTTTACTTTTGTCCCAACCAAGATAAACATGTAAATCTTGAATATTAATTACATTTCTATATAACAAATTTTCCGTATAACAATTTTTTTGGGGACTGGCCAATGATTTCGTTATAAGGCTGTATCAAGTTAAGATTATTTCTCATGGACCGGAATTTTTTTTTCTCTGGACCAACAGTCAATAGACACTCCAATACAATATGAAAATGTTGTCAAAATATCTTTTTGGAACCCGCATAAGATAATAAACAAGTATCCACAGCAAAGTTGAGAGATCACTATCAGCGCTACCACGAGACGATTATTGTTCAAAATTTCGCCTCATTGCAACAATAGAACAGGCTTTCCTCATCTTTGTAAGCTATGGTAGGGTTCGCGATAATTTAAAATGGCTCAGCACGTTATTGCCGCTAAAGAAATGCAGGGAGAAAGTAACAAATACTGTCGTGTGTATGGCTGCAAATCAAAAGCATTCTTACATGCAGTGTTTACATTTTTTTCCCAAAAAAATAAAGTCATTAGAAAAAGTTGAAACCTTGGGCGGTAGAGAAAAAAGGGTTCGGCTCTTATTGCAGTTGCTTAAAGTGTGACCAGGTATTTCCACTTTCAACCGCCAGGTATCGTTCGGGAAGTAAAACTTAGAATAAGGAAAAAAGCCACAGACGAAAATTTTTTTTAGTATGCCAGCATTAAAACGAAAGTTGAAACCAAATGGTAATCCCAGCAGGTGCTTGCCACTTGACAAACTTGTCCCTAACAAAAATCGGACAGTTAAAGCTGAATCTAGAAGTTACTTAGAATTGTAGTAGAAAATTAAGTATATTAATATATCACTTTTTAATAATGTGTTCTTTACAGAGTCATAATGATTAGCTTAAATCAACTAGCATTCAATGCATCACTAAATTATTTAATGATTTTATGGATGAAAATGCTCAGGATGTTATGACGACCTCAAGCATTCAAGTCTGCCTTAATCTTTCAAAAGGAAGTCAAGTCAACACATATGAAGAGTAGTCATTTTCAGTTTCGAAACTGTTGAAAACAAATAGTCCCATGAATCGTTTCACTTACTTTGCCACAGGCAACAACATGTTTTGAAAATATCATTCAGTGCAATATTTAAAGCATATTGATGGAAAACGGATCGTGAGGTGGATCCTATTTCGGTCGCCATTTTTCAAAAACACCAGCGCCCTCTATATTCACTGAAATTCTGCTATGTTCATAAGCCTCGCGTACCACTATGGCATCGTTACGAGTTGTTTGATATATTATATGCCATGTTTTTGCATTGAAAGTTTCCAATGGTACGATTAGACACGTATTAATAAACCAATTCCGAGTATCATTAATTACTCGCTATATTCATTCATGACACGTCATTACGAGTTGTTTGATATATTACATGCCATTTGTTAACATTGAATATTTTGAAGGGTTATCATAATGGTACCATTAGTCCACGAGCTATTGTATCTATTCCGGATATCTCACCTTAGAACTTTGTTTGTGCTCTGTCCTATATTTCTCGATTGGCGAAAAATTAATGTGAAAAAGTTAATTCATTTTTAAGTTATCGTACTAAATAATAAGCCCCCTAATAATATAGAAATCCTTTTATTTAAGGAAACCTAATAATAATTGTCTATCACGTTTATCCTGCCAACAATGTAAAGAGCATGCGCGCCCCCGAAACGAAATGCAGAGCACGCGTTTCCCCAATGCGAGGATGATTCGTCTCTATCAACAATTCACTATGCACTCTCTCCACATGGCAACGCAATGCATTTTGTGGAATTGTGTCTACAGACGGAATGCCTCTCTCCATCACAACTGTCTGCTTCTAGCTCGCTCGGCTAAACTCGCCCCCCCCCCCCCCGGCCGGAGGAGGGGGGGGGGGGGGCTGGCGGGGTGACGCATGAGACACATCCACTGTCCAGCAAAAAGTGTATACGCGGTGCGCCTAAAGAAGTTTTCACTTCAAAAACTTGTTGTAATCAGCGTATTTTCGTTTGATGACGCAGTCAGCAGGCTTTGTTTTTTATTTGGTGTTGGCTATAGGGTTTCACTTAGGGACAGCAACGGATTGACGCGAAGATGGTGTACAAGGCCCTCCAAAAAAGGTAGTAAACACAGGAGGCGAATAATTTGAAAAAATGTAGATGAATAATCCTTTAATAATAAACACTGTTGCCATTACTTTTTATCCAACCCTCGTAGGAACGTATCTTTTTCATTCAAAAGATAAAAAATCTTTAATTATAAAGATATCAGAATAAATAAAATCTTGTAAACATTGCAAGGAGGAGCTTTAGCGGTGAAGCAAAAATATATTTATACATTTTTAAAAAGAAATTCCCCCCCCCCCCCCCCGAGTAGGGTAAGGCAAGTAGCAGATCCATCCTGCAGTCATCTATTTTTACCCCTTTATCTGCACTTTTTACCTCTTCCCAAGTTTTTTTAATCAAAAAATTAATTTTCTCGAACTTAGTATGTAGAATATGTAAAACAAAGCTCTTATTTTCTTTCCTTTCTCATCATTTCCAAACGTATGATATATCACATGCCACATGTTGCCATAGAACAAGTGACTGCCACCCCCGCAAATCCGACCCCAATGGAACAACTGGGCCTAAACTTCATAGTAATGTAGATCTTGCCTAGAGGAATCTGGATACTGAATTGCACGCCTTTCCGTATCTAAATAGCACATAGATATGTTGTCCTCTCTGAATCTCACCCCCGTAATTCCGATCCCTGTGTACCAATCAAAACCAAATTAAACAGTGCAGATAGGAAGCTATATTCCGAATTTCAACCTTCTACCTCAAAAAATGTAGAAATTATGAAGGGGACGGACTGACATTACAAAATCCAATAAGTAGCTCCATTCTTTCGCTAGTGAATAATATAGATTATGAGCACTTGAGCAATCGTGCGTCGACAAAGCGATTTCACGTGCGCGCGCCGATGTCAATAATGCTTAAAAGATGAACAGAAAATAACAATGTATTCCTTCTTGACATATCGATTGTTATATGACATGCCGTTATCTTGGTATTCTTTACACTCACTGTTTTAGCACGTGAATTAAACTTAAAGGGGTCCACTAAAAATTCTGAAAAGTTGATACGGCCGAGGTAAGACTTTGATGGTCATATTTCTGAAAACAGAATTTGAAAAAGTTAATCCGTTTTCAAGTCATCGTGCAAACGGCGGACGGCCGGACGGATAAACGTACAGACCAAGGGCGCATTCTTATAAGTAGCTTTTATGCTAATGCTCCTAATAAATCAGAATAAAACAATAACATTATTGAATGGCATCACGAATGCCGCAAGAGTAGGGAATATTTGCAGCCAAGATGAATACTACATGAAAAAACTCCCCCCCCCCTTTTTTTTAAAGGAAAAGAAATTCAATTAAAACTTGGAAATTGTCTTCGTACTTAATGAAGAAAACGGAAAGCAAACACACACATTCACTTCCCCCTTCTTCAAGTATCTCCAAACTTAACTCAATCTGAGAAATGGAAAGAATTTCTATTATCATCATCTCTTTTTATTTACTTTGCAACTCTTCTCACGTACAGACAATGAGCACCTTGTGGGTGTTAACTTGTCTCTGTTCTTTTCCCTTATTTTATTATATTTTTTCCTTCATCATCATCATCTTCCGCATTCCCTCGAGCGTTGGCTCCGAATTGAACCAGCGACGGACCCGTCGCCATCTTCCAAGCCGTAAAATCTACAGAGATTCGGGCGAAAAGTTTAATAAAAATCTGCGATAACATAAAATATTTCGCTGTTTTTCTTTCTCATCCGCCCTCAAAGCAATCTTTAAATGACGACGATCCGCAAACGAGTACTTAACAATTATGAATAGGTGAGTACTTGAGGTTGAATAGATGAGAAACCAAAAGGCCAATAAGTATTCCCGGATAGTCCCGGTGGTTGACAATTGCCATCGTTTATGAAGAGGCATCGTCAATTGCCACTCACGCACCGATTCCTGAATTTCGAGGAAGTACGGAGGATGGTCCAGGTATTCAAATTGCAGGTATTTTGTGGTGGCAGCTGTGGCACGGGAGTATAGGGCCTGTATTGTTGTGTTGGAGCAGGACTCCCTTTGTGAGAAGTCCACGACGCTTGATGCGTATGGAAGGTTTCACTTTGGACCTCAGAAGATCCGAATACGAGTCACTGTCGATCGTGGTGCCTTTGGGCATGTAATGCTCGACAATCGGGTTCCGGGAGGCGGAACCCAAATGTTTGGTGGCCGCAAATTCCGGTCTAATGACGAAGTTCAGGAGGCGATGGTGAGTGGCTCCGCACACGTTCCAAGAACTTTTTTTTTCTGCAGGCATTGAAGCACTACCAAAACGATGGCGCACGTGTATTGAACGCCAGGGAGAGTATGTCGAAAAGTGACGCCATTTGTTCCTTGTTGACATGTATTTCGTGCGAAATAAAAAAATTTTTAAGGTTACTTTTTGAATCGACCTCGTATAAGTGAGTTGCCGAAATACAGTTAGCCTGGGAAGATATTGCCAATGAAAGACTTCACAACTAGTAGAAACAACTAGTAGAGAATCTTTCAACTTAATTTAAAGAAAAAAGAAAACCAATAGACTACTAAACCCTTAATGATATTTGAAAAAATGGAAGGAAAAATTCTGCAATTTAGATTCGAACCAGGAACCATGAATATCACGCTCGACGCCTCTACCAACTGGGCTACCGCAGAAACTGAAGCCATGCTGTCACCAAATGTCTTGAAGACTACGAAGTATAGTGAAACTCTCGCTATCCTCTCCCTAACTGCGATTGGTCGAAGCCTAATCACAACGCGACATCGTGCTGCAAGCGCTATGAGGAATTAGGTCTTTTGTTTTCTTTATAAAGAAATGTAATTCATAAATTTTTTATGGTCCCTAAATGCATATTTAATAAAACATATTAATAAGCTAGTTAAACTTTATTACTATTAAAACAAAAATTCACTTTTTAATCTTCTGAACTGCAATTAGATCAGGCTCGCCACAGAAAAAAAAATGGCCGACGATATTGCTGATGCATCATGGGGGATAGAAGAGAAAAATTTTGGGAGTTCTTTTGTGTCCAAAATTATTATTTTAATCCTGTTCGTCATAAAACGCTGAACGTTTATTTATGTAGGTGTTTTTTAACAATCTATGTTGTGGATTGTCTAGGAAACCAAGTAACAATGTAATCATACGCAGGGCGAAAAGGCCAACCATCGCAGTTAGAGAGAGGTTAGATGGAGATTCACTATAGTCAAGATGGAAAACCCAATGATAGGGCAGGCACCCGGCTCACAGATTGGTAGAGGCGTCGAGCGTGTTACTCGTAGTTCCTGGTCCGAATCCAGGTCGCAGAATTTTTCCTTCCATTATTTCAAATAATATCATTATCTGATGTTTGGAGAATTAACTCCAGTTTTCATTCATTATTTCTTATTAAACCCTTCTAAAACGTTTATGCAATCAATATTTATAATTTTTTTCACACTTCTGTTTTCAGAAATGATCTGACAGTTCATAGTAGATACAGAGATACAGACAATTATTGAGCTATATGAAATAAAAGTTTGTTAACTTTTGAACAATAATTGGCGAGATTCAGTTAAAAATTGGCGGTTGAATGCAAGGCATGTCGGGATTATTTTGATGTGATTGGTTTGGTTTAGCGACGAAGCCCATTTCATTTGGATGGGTACGTCAATAAGCAGAATTGCCGGCATTTGGGGGACTGAAAATCCCCATTTTGCTTTCGAGAAGTCTCTCCATCCCAAACGGGTAATTGTTTAGTATGCAATGTCAAATCGTGGAATAATTGGTGCGATATTCATTGAAGGAACGGTAACTGCTGAACGATATGTCAAAATTTTAGAAGATTATCTCATCACTATTATCCAAAGTTACCCAGATTTCGAAAAGATGTGGTTCTTGCACGCCAATACAGTGTTTGAGGTCCTGAAGAGCACTTTGGAGAGGCCACTTGCCGCCATATTCCTCCTGATCTCAACCCTTGTGACTCATCTTTGTGGCAATATTAAAGACAAAATTTACACAAATAACCCTGAACTATCGCTGAGCTCAAAACAGCCATTCAGGTCATCGAAAGCATCGATGTCTCGACACTTCAGCGAGTTTTGCAGAATTTTGCTCTTCGTCTGCGCCACATCATAGCCATCGATGGTAAGCATATCGAACATGTCATAAACTAAATCCGAATATCTGTAGTTACTTTTAACATTTGAATAAAATTTTTGAACTCAGTAGTTTTTGAAAATTTGATTTTTTATTTCATATAGCTCCATAACGGTCATCCTGTACTTATCTCCATTATTTATTTGAATTTCTCGCTTAAAAATTATTAAGTTACCATTTTCTTAACAAATCTTGATTTTTTTTTTAACAATAGTGAGCAAACATGAACAAAAAGCCACTTTTATTGTGTTTCTAATTCTTTTTTACATGATGTGTTTGCTTTTTTGTGGAAGCATCCTTAAGTTATTCCTAACCTAAAGAAGAAAGCCTAGGCACTACATGAAGGTCTCAATAGTGACGAAATCAAGAGTTGTCTCTAATACTTTTTCTGCTCGATAACGATCAGCAAAGATATCAATACAAATAGGATTCCGTTTGGCATTGTCTTCATCTCATTTATAGCTCTTATTAGGAGTTTTAGCATAAAAGCTACTTATAAGAATGTGCCCTTGGTCTGTACCTTTATCCGGCCGGCCGTCCGCCGTTTGCACGATAACTTGAAAACGGATTAACTTTTTCAAATTCTGTTTTCAGAAGTATGACCATCAAAGTCTTAGCTCGGCCGTAACAACTTTTCAGAATTTTTCGTGGACCCCTTCAAGTCGAATTCACGTGCTAAAACAGTGAGTGTAAAGAATACTAAGATAATAGCATGTCATATAACAATCGATTTGTCAAAAATGAATACATTGTTACTTTCTGTTCATCTTTTAAGCATTACTGACATCGGCGCGGGCATGTGAAATCGCTTTGTCGACGCACGATTGCTCAAGTGCTCATAATCTAAATTATTAGGCAGTGAAAGAATGGAGAAACTTATTGGTTTTATAATGTCAGTCCTTCATAATTTCTACATTTTTTGAGATAGAAGTTGAAATTCGGAATGTAGCTTCTTATGGGTTTGCCCATCTGCACTATTTAGTTTGGTTTTGATTGGCACACTTGAGTCGGAATTAGGGGTGTGGGATTCAGAGAGGACAACATATCTACGTGTTATTTAGGTACGGAAAGGCGTGAAATTCAGTATCCAGATTCCTCTAGGCAAGATCTACATCACTATGAAGTTTAGACCCAGTTGTTCCATTAGGTTCGGATTTGCGGGGGTGGCAGTCACTTGGTCTTTAGAACTATGGCAAGTGATATACACTATATGATCACAAATATCCGGACACATGCACGTTTGCGCTCTAGCCACGATCTCATGGAAATCAATAGGGCGTTGCACATCCCTTTGCCCGAATCACAGCTTCCACCCTTCGGGGAAGACTTTTCACCAAATGTTGATAGGTACTTTCCGGAATGTTCCTCCATTCCTCCCGAAGAGCGAGAATCAGTTCAGATACAGAAGTTGGCCGATGTGATCTGGCCCGCAAGCGTCTTTCCAATTCATCCCACAGACTCTCTATAGGATTGAGGTCGGGACTTTGTGCCGGCCAACCCATTTCTTCGACCCCTGAGTCCGCAAACCACTGCTGTACACGCCTCACTTTGTGGCACGGAGCATTGTCGTGTTGGTAGAGAAATGGCCCGTTTCCGAAAAATTGCCACAACGTTGGAAGTGCACAGTTGTCCAAAACATTCTTGCACAGGAACGAGCTGGCCCAGTCCGTACCATGAAAATGAGCCC
>JAHWFO010059370.1:1914204-1930429 GCA_023313115.1 Rhysida immarginata
CGCATCAGCGCACGGAATTCAGGGAACCCACAATTCGACGCGCGAAGCTAGTTAAACTGTCTCAAGAAGGTTTGGGAAACTCGCTTAATCTCAGACAGTTTCTAACGCCTGAAACCGGTTTCGTTTAAACCAGTTGTGTACGCACTTGAAAATCGGAACTAGTTCGGCAATCTAAACTAGTTTGGAAATGCTAGTGCGGATGAGGTATTACCCTACTCGGGGGGGAGGGATTAATTTCTTTTTAATAAATGTATAAATGTATTTCTGCTTCACTTCTAAAGCTCCTCCTTGGAATGTTTACAAGATTTTATTTTATCAACAAATTGGGAGTTCTTAATATTGTTTCTATCAATGAATTAGTAGAGACTTTACAATACAATAAATTATGAAGGACTGACATTATAAAACCAATAAGTTGCTCCATTCTTCCGAAACTTAATAATATAGATTATGAGCACTTGAGCGATAGTGCGTCGACAAAGCGATTTCACGTGCGCGCGCCGATGTCAGTAATGCTTAAAAGATGAACAGAATGTAACAATGTATTCCTTCTTGACAAATCTATTGTTATATGACATGCCGTTATCTTTGTATTCTTTACACTAACTGTTTAACTGTTCTTTTCACGTAAAATTCTGAAAAGTTGATACGGCCGTGGTAAGACTTTGATGGTCATATTTCTGAAAACAGAATTTGAAAAAGTTAATCCGTTTTCAAGTTATCGTGCAAACGGCGGAGGGCCGGATAAACGTACAGACCAAGGGCACATTCTTATAAGTAGCTTTTATGCCTAAGCTCCTAATAACCTAGGTGTACGTTGAATGGACAAGACTACCAGGGTCTAGCAAACGATTTCGTAAAACTCCCTGACTTTTCCCGGTTATAAAAAATTTCTTGACTTTTCCTGGTTTTCCCGGTCGCTAGTCACCCTGGAATACAGCGAATGAAAATAAGAGAATGGGTACACAATAAAAGGTACATTAACAAGATGAAAGTAGAAAAATAAACCGATTGGATAACAAATAACAGAAAAAAATACAAAAAGTGAGGACATAAATGGATAAAGAAATGTTGATCCATAAAAGGATATATAAAAAAATAAAATAAAAAGAGAATGGAAAAAATGTCAAAATCCGTTTGACAGTTAAGGAGGGGTCAGGAGATGAGTTCTTGACCTTGAAAATCTCTATGGTTCCAGAGTTGCGGTTTTAAAAGGGTCATTACAGAGGTGGAGAACGGACATCACTTCTTCACATTTCTTAGGTGCGTGTCCTGTGATGGCGAGATGGTTTGCATAATGGGATTTGTCATCTTTTTTCTGGAATGACGTCATATGATCTTTAAAGTGAACAGCGAAGTTGCAGGATGAAAGAACGGGAATATTTGTTGGTATTGGTATGGGCGGGAGGGTTCAACATACGGAAACACGGAGTGGAAGATCGGAAGGAGATATGGAGGCCAAGGACAGGTATAGAAACCCATTTCTTGGTTGGGGATGGGACTGGAGGCTTGGAGTTGAGGAGGGCGAGTTTTCTGCGACTTATTAGATGGGAAAAGGTGGAGGGAGAAAAACCAATCGTAGAGGCAAGGGATCGGATGATGCGAAATTCAGAGGAACGAGAAGAAAGGTTGAGAGGTAGCTTGAGGGCTATGAGGAAACGGAGGGAAGCACGATCTTATTTTACGTAATATTAAAATGTTACAAACTGATAATCATTTTGCCAGAAATTTGGAGGGGAATATAATCCAATATTTTAAATGCCTCACAAGTGATTTATTGAATCGTGTAATGCAAATTGTAAAAATGATTCAAAAGTTTCAGTCTTTAATTTGCCAAAGGATCCAGAATTAAAAGCAAAGTGGATTCCGACAACACCACCTAGAAAGAAGGCCTGCGCACAGAAACGTCATGCATTGCTACATCGCACTAAAGCGGCTATTGTTAATCGTATTTCTACCAATAATATGCTTTAAATTTGGCCGTTTGATGATAATGTAACAATGTATACAGTTTCTGTGCGCAGGCCTTCTGTCTAGGTGGTGTTGATTCAGAGCATAAGGCAAGGCAATAATTTCTATTCATCAAATAATTCAAAAGTAAGTATACATTTTTAATGATGGAGAAACTGGCATTAGCCTGCTTTTAAAGAAGATGAAAGTAATGTCCGATACTGGAAGTAGGTCTAATTGGAAAACGTGTGAATTGGATTTCCGACAAGGCGAGAGTTTGTGGGAAAGCGAGGTATTTGAAGAATTGGATACTCCTCTCACTTTTATAAAAAATTTGACTAATCGCAGAAAACTGCAAACGTTGACAAAATAAAATTGCAAACGTTAATTTATTTTATTTGTATGCAACTAATTTCATATAAATACTAATTTTTCATGTGTGTGGAGTCTGTATTTTTTGTGCTATTCTCCTTGATGTCTGAATTAAACAAAAACAAAACAAATTAGATTATTATCTGTACTTTTTGTGTGCAGCCTAACATGAAAGGCAATATCTCATCAGTACATTATATATACTGCTTTAAAAACAGTTCATATAAATTTAATTTGAGACGGGAAGAAAACGTGTTGTTTTGTAGTCGGGCGATTCAGCAGGACGACTCGTAATGACGCCAGAATTCAGTACCCGGGTTTTCTTCTTTAGGAGGCATTGGACTGGCACGCCTGCCTCGCGCATGGAACGCTGAGAAGCAGTTCCACAAAATGGCCGCACCCTTACAAGAGTACTCCAAGCTGAAACAGCGAAATGTCGTCAGCTTTTATTAAGATCACACGCTGCTAGTGTTATGCTGTCTACCATCGAGGACCTACGATTTGAGTGCTTAACCCACCCTCCATATTCGCCCGATCTCATACCTCCAGATTTCCAGATCTTTGGCCCATCGAAAGATGCACTAGACAGGTTCGAGGTTCCAGACGAGGAAATCCATATAGTGATGGACCAGTGAGTACGCACGCATCCAAAAGGATTTTTCCCCCTGAATAATACGTGTCTTTGTCAAGTTGTGGCGTGAGTGACCTATATCGAAAAATAGTAATGTAGTTATTTTGGTACTTTTAACAAATATTTGTTAAAACATATATCCGGTTATTTATTGAATGAACCTTGCAGATCAAACGAAGAACACTGTTATTAGCACAATGTAAATAACAATTGCACACTGTATCTCATATCTCATTCAATTGAATTCAACTAAAACATTCTGACTACGCATGCTCTGTGTGTGATTTTAGCTAGATAGATACAGATAGAAAGAGAGAGAGAGAGAGAGAGAGAGAGAGAGAGAGAGAAGGAGAGAGACTTAAAAAAGAACCTTGGGAGACGTCGTCGTCAGGATTCAAGAGGAATAATCACAAATGCCCATGTACATCACTCTCGAACGTTTATTCCGTTTGCGGTCGAGGGCTTTCCGAGTATAAATAAAGCGCTTTCTCGGTTTCCTCGACTGTTGCCGCCATAAAATTGCGAGTTGAAATGGCGAGCCCACCTACCTCGCAAAGGATTCCACCGAGACCCATGGAAGGCTAACTTTCTCTTTCACTTCCCCCCACCCTAATAGTTTATGGAAGTGGGGTTCAACTTATCCACAGAGTCCTTCTTTTTCGTCTTATAGGGGCCAATGGGTAAAGCCCATGAACGAATTCAATGGTCCGGGGCTTTCCAACCACAACCGCCATTTACCACACAGTCCTGACCAGAGTGCTTTGTCACTCGGCGCTAAAGAAGGCAATTCATTTTCAGCTCTTACGTCCACTGCTTCCTTCGGCTGGAAAAAAAGGAAGTGAAAGAATGAGAGGAGGAGGAGGGAGTAGACAAGAAGAGATGAGGGTAAAGAAGGAAGACTAGGGAGTGAGGTGGAGAAACGAGTGGCTCCAAAACACACGCGGCGTCTTCAAAACACCAAACACGACAATTAAAAGGCATTGCCCCAACCTACCGAATGGGCAAAGCTTCCTCCTAAAACCCCTTTTTCATTAGAATATTTTTTCCATTTTCCCTAAGCCTGCCTGCTTTCGCAACGAATTTGTTTACAATGACAGATTCTTCCCCAAATTTCATGCATTGGGTTGGCCTGTTTTCTCTGGCAAATGTACCTGGCAAAATGAATGAAGGCGACAAGTGTTTTTCTGATCTGTACAAAAGAAAACAACTCCATTTACAAGTGACATACGCATCATTTGGATATAGGAACGTGATTACCGATATTGGTGAGCCATAGGAAGCGGACAGTAAGATTTCTTAAACTTTTTAAAAATACGAGTAAGATTTCAACAAAATACAGGCGGTTTGCGAAGCTTAAAATTTAAATAATCTTTAAAAGACAAAATTCAAGCTGAATCAATGTAAGGACGAGCCATGGTCTGTAATTCTTCTCTGTTCTTCTCAGGGCATTTCCACTGTTGCATCTTCTCCAGCCGATTCTTCTACGTTCTGAAATGCGAGTTCGAATTCCACCTCAGGGCTTCGATGCTTGCGCTTATCCCTTCGCGAAAGTATTAAATGTCGATAACCTTTAAAGGAATTCGACACGGAAACAAATTACTAAAGTTAAAAAAAAGTGCCTCGTTAATGCGTAATTTCAAAAAAAAATTTCACAGTATATGCACATAGACAATCTTTAAACAAACTTGGCACAATATTAAAACACAGTGAAATAAAGGCAAATTACCAGAAAAAATAATAAAGGGGAAAATGTGGATTACAATATTAAGAAAAAAGAAATAAAAACACTCTTTGACCACAACAGAAATAAATTTGGAAAAATACGACCTGGAAGCGCTTTTCGAGGGCGAAGCTCTCATCATTCAGCAGATTCAGGGAGTAAATGAATCTTTGGTTGAAAAAAATGTGGCTTGAAGGATTTTCCCCGTTTGTTTCCTTGATCGTGCTTATGTGGGTGTGCATATATTCGTGTAGCTCCGGCTTATTTGCGGCTATGTATCTGGCGCAAGTAGGTTACCAACAACCGTCCGGCATTTGCCGGACGAATGGTAATCCTAGGCGCAAGAAACGGAAAAATTACACTAATTTACTAAGTACACTTCAACATCAAAAAATGAAGAGTAGGAAATCAAATTAGAAAGAGGTCGTTCAAAATAGCTTTACAGCATGCAACGGAGGCCTAGTAGAGAAGGTGCAGAATAATGTCCAATTTTGAACATAATGACCATAACTATCGGCAATATTAAATTTTACCTACACTTAATTTTATATTCTAATATAATTTTAATTTTTTTGTTACTGACAGAAGTTCTAAGCATCGTCATTAAATAAATGGCCATCTTCACTTTTAAGCATCTCTAAAATCCCAAGCTTAAAAGTGAAACAGAAACGGATAGTGAATAACGATATCCTTTCTTCAATGATTTCACCTGTTTCAAAAATGAAAGTGTTATTTAAATAAAGGGGCTATCCCTTATTTTGGTGAAGACTAAATTTTTCTTAGAGCATGGATTTTAAGGATATGACAAATTCTCATCAGACACGCCTTTTGTGATCACCGTGTTTACTTCTTAAGCCTTTAGAGTAAGCAATTTAGATTCAGTTTCCATTTATGTACTTATTATAAGTCCCTGTATTAAGCATCTGGTATAAGTATAACCATTAATATGAGTTTCTGCATAAATAGGATTTATTACATTCCAGTTAGTTTAGTTTTTGGGCGCGTCGACATCTAGCCCATTTTGCACCCTTTCACATAATTAACATCTTAATAAATCCTGAGATAATTCCAGAGAACTTTTATCTTTACTCATCCCTGTGACAAACAAACATCCATGCCCGCAGGATAGTCACGGGCTCGAACCCCGCCGTGGGTACTGACGCTTGAATGTCCCTGGAATGCCTGAAAAATATTAGTCCTGTGTAAGTATCTAGACTGTGTATAGATATTAGTCATGTCAAAGGGCACAAAATGACTTAAATTTAACAAACCAGCCAACTAAGAAAACGTACGCCCGAGAGTTCTCTGCATGAAACCCTTAAAGTGATAATAAAAATTAGATTTCAAATTTAATCACGTCATTTAAATTATGACGTTACGTTTTTTTTTTGCTGCGAATGGAGATATTCATTATTTAGAGTCTTTACTCAATGGAGCTCTAGATGGCCTGAAGGGTTGGTCGGATAATAATTAGTTAACAGTGAATGCAGATAAAACTAAATAAATGGTTTTTTTAATCAGCGAACTAGGCGTGGTGTTCCTAGCACACTCCCTTGTATTATGATGGTTGCCCACTGTCAACGGTCGCGCTATTTATATATTTAGGAATTACGATTACGCACGATCTTACTTGGGACCAGCAGATTGATTCTTTATTACCTAAATTGAATAGAAGGCAAGGCACCGTTTCACGTTTGTGGTACCTATCTCGTAGTACGATCTCCGGTTCGTAGCTTTCAATGTTTTCTTAGGAAGTTTTCACACAGACACCGGCAAAGCCGGAGCCGGACAGGGGTTTGATAACGTTTGCGTTGGGTTTATATTTCCGTTTTGTAGTAGAATTTTCTATCATTACGAAAGTGAGTAAATTATTCTCGTGCGATCCTGTAACATTGATAGAATTTGTGGAAAACAAACATTGTTTATGAGATAAAACAACTGATTGTTTTTAAGATAAAATTGAACAGCAAAAAGCATGGAAAAAAAGTTTATGCATTTTTAGAAGATTTTCCACAAAAAGACAAAAGAGAACAACATAAAATTCAAATTAATAATGCAGAAATATAATAGTCAACATATTTTGTTCATTTGCAACGGCAACGCCCTCCCTGAATTTAATAAATTTTTTCTCAAATCACTTGCTGTCCTTGTTGGTCGATTACTTGCACCTCTGGGTAAATTTCGTAGGCTTGGAATTTCATAAATTTCAGATCTCTGTTCACTTCCTTCTAAAAAATAATACCCAAGAAAGTAATGTTTGTTGAACGCAGCACATATCTATTTTTCACCAAAGCTAAAACCTTACAGCACTAATAAACGGCACCGAGAGAAATCCAGCATCTGAGAAAGTCAGTGGTCGGCAACGATGCCGTCATTTGCTCCGGTTTTGCCGGTGTGTGTGAAAAGACCCATTGGCCGGCTGCGGTTTTGCCGGCGCGTGTGAAAACGCTCTTAGGGTTGCGCCACGAAACAGATTTTCGGTTTTTTTTTTTATAAACAATTACAGCGATATGCGCTTAGTCAAATATATTTTCGAATTTGATACAGTTCTCATCGTCACATTCTTTTCCAATTAATGACCTCTTTAACTTTTTTGCTGGTCTTTCGGTTTGTTGTCCAACTGGTTTTCTGGTTAGTTTCTCTATTGACAAAATAGTCACTATGGGCGATACACAGCATTGTTTTTTTCGTTTTTCGTTTTGGTGATAGTGTTACTTTGCTCATATATTGATTTTTGTTTTTTAAGTTTATTTAGTTGTGATTTGTAGTTCCAGCTATTCTGGCTAAAATTTTATTTCTTAGTTTTATTATTTTTGTTTTTTTGCTGTGCATTGCTTTAGCATTTGACTTAGTTTGTTTGTATGTCTGTTTTTTATACTTTTTTGTGAGCCCCAGGGGCCCCCTAGTCGGTCAGTCAATTTGACCATGTATATATGTATACATTTTGCAGTTTAAAATAAATAAATAAATAAATAAATAAATAAAAACAAAAAAAAAAATTGCAATTGAACTGCAAGAGGAAGGAAGAAGCAAACATGCCCATCTGGAGTTATTTTCGAAGTCTGTGTCCGCAGTATTTTATAAATTTAACACGAATGAGTATAACAATGATCAAAAATCAGCAAAAATGAAAGTCAGGCAAGTCTCTTTTTAAGCTTTAAAATTTTTCCTTTGTTATTCCTGAGAAATTTCTAACGTAAGGGATAATTTTGAAGTGGATTAGCTCTAGTAGTCAACGAAGCTTGAATACTTTTTCAGTTTTTGCAGCTAACAGCTAATAAAAAAGGGAAAAATAAGAAAATAACACTTCTCGGGACGAGGGAGGGAATTTTCTTTTTTTTATGAGCTAATGAAAAAGTTCTTTCTTTTCTTCTGTTACCCCATTCAATCACGTTCGAGATACATCTTAACACCGTCTTCGCCTCCTGCAACCTTATTTCAAGCGATCTATTAAGAGGAAGTTTTACGATTCTCCAAAGTTCACATTGCGTTAATTTCAAAGTCGCACGAGGCCATTTTTTATGATCATGGATTCCATGCCCTGCCCTCCCTTTCTTGTTTTATTAATTCGTTTACCGTATTGATTTTCTGTGTAATTTCCAAGTTTTTAATATCGATCGCGTCGCTGGAGAGCCTCATAAAGGCTACTCATCACGTGATCTTACTTTCGTCCACTTCTCTTTCTCTCTCTTAGACCACCGACATTTTCTCATGCGCTCTAATATCCTTCATTTTAGTTCTTGCAAACTGCCACTTTTTAAGACCATTAATTTTGTTCTTTTCCAATCCCGTAGAAGAGCGCAGCGTCTCCAAATCCACACACAAAGAACGGCATATACGTATTAGCTCTTGTTCTTGCTTGGCGTAAACAAAAATTAAATGAAAATTTAAATATTTAGCAGGAACTTGAAGTTTGCTTTCTTTATGTCCGAACGTAAAATTTAATAACAACGCGAAAAAGGAGTTGAAGGGAGAGAGGAATAATTACGAAAAGTCGAGATAAATTTAATGAAAACTTTGTTTGTTCAACTAATGGAACACCTTGTTTATGCAACCAACGATTTCTCTGTAGGTGCACCTAAAGAACTTTTCAGCTCTAATGAATGACTACGTCTTCTCAATAATTACTGAACACTAGTAAATACAATACCATATTGATCAATAATATACAAGTTCATCTTATTCCACCTAATGATTTAAATCATGATTATACAGGATGGAACGAAAGTCTTTCCCATGTGCTGAAAATGGAGATATTCCAAATCTGTTGCAGTCGACCAATAGGTTGGTTGGTTGGTTGGTTTATTAGAGTTTTTGGCGTCGACTACTAAGATCATTTTGCGCCTTTTACATAAGTTATATCTGTACGCAGCCCGGGACAAATACAAGCATTCATGGCCACGGCGAGATTCGAACCCACGACCAGGTGGACTCGAGACCTAGAAAGCCTACGCCCTAGCCCTCTCTACCACCTGGCCGGCTTGACCAATAGGAAGTCGTGGGTAAACTATTGGTCACGTTCGATGACCTGATTATGCAATTTAAGTCATATACAAAAATTGTTTTATAAGAACCAACTTACAAGTATAAACTTGTTCCGCATTTAATTTGAATACAATAAAAAACCGCATTATAATCGGAAAAAACGAAGCAAAAATGAAACTAGAAGATCCACTCTAAAGGCTGTTAGGAACTCCGTCCAACATAGCGCTCACCTGTGTTTTGGTGCTGGTGGAGGACATTTTGAGCACATCCTTAATTAATCTTGGTTCGCGTTGAGTGCAAAATTCGCAATCGGTCCTTCGTCTAGAATAACTAAGTAAGAGTAAATATTAAGCTCGTAGATGCTCGGGATTAGTATACTGTACTTTAAATTTCGAAATTTTCGTAAGAAGAATGTTCGCCTTCACGCCTTCCCAGAGGATGTAGGATCTCATCTCGCTATCTGACAGGAGTCGGCGGTCCGTTTCTGATGACCTGGAGGTCGGTACGACCACCAATGCTGATGCCAGCCCACACAATGAGTCCATCACCACCTAAGGAGTTCCTTTCTCGCACGAAAGCTGGATTCTCCAGTGTTCCTCCTTCACGCCAAATCAGGACACGATGATTGTCAAGCTGCATATTTAACCAATGACGATGTTTATAAGTCCACCCTTTTAGGGTTCTACGGTATTCAGCAAATAACAGAATTCAACCACTGGTCACTGGGTATACAGTCCACCACGATGGAGCCGATTTCTTATGGTTGGGTGGATATCCGTTTTCCAGCGACAGCAGGAAATTGTCCCCGCAGCTCTGTCGCATTGCTGCGCTGGTTCCTTCTTGCGAATAACTTCAAGTAGCGGTCATCTATTGGTGTTGTAGTAGATGGGCGACACTGTCTTCGTCTTCTCCGTACTGCACCAGTTTCTTGAAAGCGATTCCACAGTCTGCTAATCACGCTTTGGGATATGTCAAGTGCTGCCGCCACTGTCATCTGTGTATGACTAGCTTCAACACGTTCTGTGGCTCTCCAAAGCTCGGATTCGGGCAATCGTGTTGCAAGGGGATTGCAAGAACAAAGAAATTGCAGATAGTCCAGTACTTTCAGCCTTTTTATAGCGCATTTTAATCAATGAAAAAATAAAAGTTTGATTTTGCATCTCATTTGCAGAACCGGGCAACTTTCTTTGATTTGTCATTTGCTTTTTTTTTGTTTTTTTCTAATCGCTTCACGTTCATTTTTAAATATCCCCTAGTTTTGTAAGAAGTATACAGGGTGTCCAAAAATTGTCCTGATTTCATGATTTTATTTAGGTGTATTATTTAACATACCATCACGAAACTTTGCAAATACATAGAGCAACTCGCCAAGTTTTTTTTTGAAAAATGTCCTGCAGATCTATGTTGCCGTTTGCGGCCGCTAGAGGGCTACAGCCGCAAAATTGATGGAGCGGTCGTGTCGGTTATGGTATATTAGAAATTTTTGGCGTCGACTACTAAGGTCATTTTGCGCCTTTTACACAAGTTATAACAGTACGCAGCCCGGGACAAACACAAACATCCATGCCCACGGCGGGATTCGAACCCACGACCAGGCGGAATCGAGTACTAGAAAGCCTACGCCCTAGCCCTCTCGGCCACCTAGCCGGCCGGTCGTATCAGAAATGATGATCAAGAAAGCTGCCATGCCCTCCACGCTCCCCTGACTTAACCCCTTGTGACTTATTTGTGTGGGGATATTTGATGGACTTTGTGCTGCTATTACCGGCTGATCTGCCATTACCTGGCTGGTATCACCAAGCTTTTGCTCAAATTGACAGTCCCCAAGTTCATATACCAGCAGCACAAACGTTAAGTCCAGCAATTACCCCCATACAAACAAGTCACAAGGGGATAAGTCAGGGAAGCGTGGAGGGCATGGCAGCGTTCTTGATCATTTTCGACACGACCGCTCCATCAATTTTGCAACTGTAGCCCTCTAGCGGCCGCAAACGGAAGCTTAGATCTGCCGGACATTTTTCAAAAAAAACTTGGCGAGTTGCTTTATGTGTTTGCAAAGTTTCGTGATGATATGTTAAATAATACACCTACAATAAATCATGAAACCGGGACAATCATTTGTGGACACTGTATTTCGGCGTTGATATCGTCACTGCTATCCTCAGTTTTTATATCACACTTAAAAGTGTTCTGAAGATTGGTAGATAAGGTAAAAAAGATAAGTTTCGTTCAATATCCTTTGGAAAATCTTACCCATGGACTTAAACAAAAAGAAATTTTTGTTTGAAAACGGAGAGTGCATTTAATCCTCTTTAATAGGTGTAATCAATAGGTAGGATATGAAAATAAAGCCTTAGCATCTCTTTTAACATATATAGAAGAAAAGAAATTAATTTATTACTTTGAAATGTGAATCTACCGAGTAAAGGTAACGGTCCTAATAAGGTTCCTTTAGTCACCGTTCTCCGAGTATCACTCTTACGTTTCACTTTTCCTCTCTTTTATCCCATTCTATTAGCATTTCTATTTTCTTTCCTCATACATCCTCCATGAGATCAAGAGTGCTGCTCTTTTTTCCTCCTTCTCCCCCTTTCTATTTCACTCTTTCTCAAGCTCCAGATTTTTCTACTTACCCCCATTGATTCCTTTTATTTCGCCATGAAACTTATTTCTCAAGTCCTCTCCTATCTTTCCTTCTCCTAAAGGGAGAATTTCCTTCGCTCTCTCACTCTCTCCACGATCACCAACCGAGAGGTTTTGCTTCCCTACAGGCGCTCATAAAAATCTCGGTGTCTTGTGAAAGAAAGAATAAAAGGAAAGAAGAAGAAGGAGGAGGAAGGTTAGATAGAGGAAAAGAAAAGAGGAGGCGGATTCGGCTTCTTCTCATTGCTGATCCGTTAGCACGCGAAGTGTTCTCATTACTCCGTGTGTAACACAGAATAATGGGACAGTTATCAAGTTTAATTTGCCAATTTAAGCCCCCCTCCTTCTTCTTCTTCTTCTTCTTCCATCCACCCATGGCTTCTCTTCTTTGCTCTCTTCTCTCTTATCCTGATGCGAATCCTTTTCTGGAGGGCAAAAGGAAGAGAAAAAAAAAATCAAGAGGAACAGATGATCATCCCCCGATGTCGTGTTCGTTTGTAAATTGTGCTCTTCCATTCGCCGAGCCCTTCCAGCTCTCAAAATCACTCCCCAAGATCCTCTTTTGCCTCTCCTCACATTTTCGTTATTATTAACTCCGATTAGCCATTTTTTATTCATCATTAAAGCTTTTATTCCTCTCATGTTTCACTTATTGATTCCCCCCCCCCCTCCCCCGCTAACTTTCGTTTTCTGTCTCTTAAGTGAAAATCTAAAGAGAAAAATTATTTCGAATTTTCTTTTGCATAGAAATTGCGCACACACGTGAGGGCGTTTAACTAGACGAACAATGTGAAAACTAATTGAAAGGTGCTTCCCTATAATTAAAGTATCTATTTCCGAAGTCAAATCAAGGTATAGCTAATATTAAGTCTGGTAACGGTTACAATTTTTGTTAAACGCGGATATTAATTTTAATCATCGCTTAAAAATGGAGTTGATTGTAGAAGTCCTTAATTGTGTGGCTTTGAGTATGCACACGTTCCCCGTCACTCTCATAATTTCATAAAAGAAAAATAGTAAGGTATAGCGGAAGGTGTTCCTAATGGAATAATATGAAGACTAAAATGTTGATTTTCTCATCTTATTTGCGTAAAAGGAAGATAATGTTTTCAGAAAGATCTTTTTATTGATATACTCCGTTATTTAAGTTCCTGAAATTTAATATACATGTTATCTGTGAATGTCCATTACAAAGGAACCGCAATCACATAAATTTGTACCTCCGTTAATGGTGAAATTTTTTTATAATACGAGGATAAGTCAGTAAGTAAGTCACAAATGGATGTAGAAATGAAACAAATAATAGTAATGATTTGAAAGCTACTTTTATTTTTCCACATAACATCCCTTGTACGTTGAGAGCCACTTGTCCCATCATTTCACAAGTCCCTGAAACCCAGCAGCATAAAATTCTTTGGCGTACTATCTGAACCAGGCGGTGACTTCTTGAAAGTGACGTTTAATAGGGACGAACAAATAAAAGTTGCTTGGAGCAAGGTCAGAGCTATACACGGAGGATGAGCGAGGACTTCCCAGTCGAACTTTCGCAGCATCTCAAACCTCATCTTTCGGATGTACATTTTTCCCGACGATGAAACCGTACAAAGGGAAGTCACTACCTTTGTACAGACAATACGCCAAAGTATTTTATGCTATATGGTACAAATCAGTAGACTTATTTGATTTATTTCTACATCCATTTGTGACTTAATGACTTCACCTCATACCATAAATGATTGGAAATATTTTCCACTTCCATTCGAAATAGTATTTGTGATTGTTTTAATAGTCAAAGTCGTAATAGCTGTAGTCATTTCACCAATAAATTTCTAAAGTACACTCCAAGAGTTAAGCATCATTGTAAAAAATAAAAATTAAAGGTTCAGATCCAGAAAAACGACAAACGTTGGTATGTAAATATCATGTAAATCAGTTAGACGATTAAACCAATGACGGTTAAAACAATAACAAGAATTTCTCTTAGCGTGTGTCAAAATGATTAAACCAATTCACGATCGAATTATCTCAGAAATGCAAATTTATGCAAAATGACTAAATTGCAATAAATACAGAAGAGTAAAACATAGGTCATATGACACATGCTAAGAGAAATTTTTGTTATTGTTGATTTTAAGTTTAATATCGTTGATCTTTGTGCTTAATATAATAATCGGAGGACTCGAAACATGAAAGTCACAAACGGAAGCCTCAGAGAAGTGAATGTTCCACAAACCGAATTTCCAGACTTTGGAGGCGGTTCCAAGACATAGAAGATATCACACGGCGATTAGTGAAAGCGGCCTAAGGGTTGCAACCACTCAGCAGGACCAGTATTTGCAATTAACTGCAAGATATCAGAGGACTCTACCTACCAGTCAGGTTGCAGCCACCTCAGGAACAAGAATTTCCACACAAACAGTTTATCGCAGGCTAAAGTAAGCTGGTCTTTATACCAGACGTCTTTATCCTTCTCACCCCTGCGAATCGTGTGGCCACCAAGGAACGATTTTAGGTGCAAAAAATAGATGAAAAATCAAATCGCTAGGTAAAAGCGACCACAAGTTCAAAACGATGACGGCCTAAAAGAAGGTATCCGTATGTGGTTGACATCACAGGGGGCAACTTTTTATGAAGAGGAATACAAAGCTAATGCCCCGCTATAGTTTTCAAAATATGGAAGCGATGTAAAAAAATAGTTCAAGGAAATTTTTTGTAATAATTTTTTTTCCTGAGCGTGTACTTACTTTCTGGCCGTACCACTTATTTAATATGCTAGAATTGACTCTTTCGGAAATGAAGTTAGATGTCGGAGTATATACATATATATATATATAGTAGAAGTACAGTTTTATAAGAGGATATCCACAAATTTCTGATCGTGTTAGAGCGAACCGTATTGTAGAATACCGTGCTGTAGGAGGGTTGTCTGTAACCCCCCCAAAAAACAAAGAACTCGTCCCAATGACACACTTCCTCAATCAACTACCATGATGTAAGGTAGATAATTATATTTCCTTTATTATCACATTGCCAGAAGCTAATTATTAACGAGTGTGGGTTCTTTTTCCTTTGTTTTTTTTTATTTTCAAATTGCGTGAATTAAAAACGGATATTCAGCAAAACGCAAATTTTATCAAGAGCGCTTTTTGAAATTATCAATTTCAATTTCCAGCCTTCGTTTCACGCTATACGTGCAGTCACATTAACGAAATCCCTTTGATTTAAGAGGTTCAGATCCGTTTTAACAACCCACACCTTCCATCCTCACTCCGGGGGGGGGGGGGGGGGGGAAAGGTTTAATTTACTTTTTCTCCTCCCCCCTCTTTCCTTCCTTCCTTTCCAGCAGAATTTAAGCAACTTCTGTGTGTGTATTTGCCGTTGCTTCTGCCTTGTAGGAGGGAGAGAAGGAGAGAGAGGATGTCATTCTCCTCTTTGATTTAGCTGCTGGCGTTTCCGGTTTCGCGCCGGAGAACGCTTTATTGATTTCCGGTTAATTAAACGAGCATGATAGAAGACATCTCGGTCTGGTCCTGTTTTATGTTTACGGATAAAACGAAAAGTACAAAAGATAATTTTATCTCATTATTCGCTAATTTAATTTCCACCTGAACAGCAGCTGGAGCAACGACCGCCATCTTACGCTCGTTTTATGGCATCGAAAATTCACCCGATAAAGAGAGATTTCGAGGTTGAAGCCGACCCGACGACTACTTACTTACTTACTTACTCTCTCTCTCTCTCTCTCTCTCTCTCTCTGTCTCCTTGCTGGACGAAGATTAGCCTCGTTAACCTATGAAAAAATGTCGCCAATCCTGAAGTGTACGAAAAATTCAGAGAGTTGACCGTTTGAAGTTCAGTAAATTAGAACAATCTGTTTAATATTTATGCTCGAATTGCAACTGGTATTGCGAGCTGGTATAGAATCAATAAGGTGTTAAAGCACTCATGAGTTAATGGAAGACCAGACGCTACTTACCAGACATTATCTTAGTTCTTTAAGCATATTTGTTGGAAGATGATCTTGTTTTCGATATGTCATTCTACATGTTGTATACATTATGTATGGAGCTGAGACCTGGTCTCTGGAGCGGATACGATACATGGCAGAAGTAATCTTCGCGCTCGCTGAATTACTGCTGAGCCAACCGTCCGCGATGAACAGGGTATCGCTTTGTCGTCCATGAAGAAGACGTCATTGCAAGACAAAATTGCAGCATTACAGGTAGCCTTCCCGATCTTCCACAGATCTGTTCCATACATCTGTTATCTCGATAACGCATGATGAATCCATTGCTTCATGGGGCTCCTGTCATATCCTCTGCATACAGTCTGTCATTACAACTATTCGATACAACTGTAGACGAACTTTCCTTTCTTTGCAGATATCATGAGTTTTTCTATACGCATGGTTCTGCATGATATCG
>JAHWFO010059370.1:1943054-1983507 GCA_023313115.1 Rhysida immarginata
ATGTTTTTTATACAAATCTACAGTTTTATTCCGATCTTGATAAAATTTCGCATACATGACCTTCAAAGCATGAGGAAGGTCACTGTCTACCTCAGATTTCGGAAAAATAATAATTATCGATAAAAAATCGATATTCATGGTTATGGCAAGGCATTTTAATGAGAAATATCTCATGACCAACAATGCAAGGCAAAGTTTGTACAACAATAGGTATCAACAATGGTATCAACACGCAATTCACAAACGCTCTGCATGAACCAACAATCAATATCTCATGACTAACAATGAAAGGAAAAGTTTGTGCAAGTGTAATTATCCTGGGCAACGCCGGGTACCTCTTCTAGTAGGCTATAAAATAACATATTTATAGGAAATTGAGACCAAATATTTCGTTCGTTAAATCCGGATGATCTATATAAGCAGAGTTCGCTATAGCGGTTTCGACTATATTATTTTATTACATTGACATAGGGTGTACTCAAAAGAGTATCACTTTTTAAACAATTTTTTATTTCTCACAGAGATGGGATATGAGGACAAATGTTGTATTGGACGAACGAACAAATGCTCAGTATGCAATCTCTTCTTGACATGACACGCATCCATTCGTTAAGTCCATTTCTCCTACACTCGTGTTACATCTGCTCTTATTGACTGAATGCCTGCAACAAACTGGTCTCGCATTCCAGGCAGATCAATCGCCAGTGACGGCCGAAAGCATGATCTATGACAAATTCTCAAAGAAGAAGTCAAATGGGGTGAAATGGGCAGAACGTGCCATGATTACAGAAAAGAATCCTGTAAGTCTTTCACGGCCAATACACCAATCAGGCATTAAGCATTTTTAATGTAAGTTGCATAAACCTCCACAGTTCTTGCGTCCAATGAAACTCTTCTTCAAATTATTCCTTAAGTAAGGGAGACCGGGGTAATTTAATACAGGGGCGCGTGGATACATCGAGGTTTATGTAACAATACGCATGCGTAAATTTTTTTAAACCATCACCAATGAAACGCTTCTTCTTCGTTTTCAAACTGAGTATGTGCTCGTCTTTATAATTACACCACGCAAGTCGGGAGAGCAAATTATGTTTAACCAGTGCGAAGTAAATTTCCATGTAGTCTCAATACGCCTTGTAAGTGAACGTGGAAAATTTCTTCAGAGCAATAGTTGACAGTGGGTGAATACGTAAATAAATTTGGCTAGGTTCTTTTTTTCTACAAGCCGCGTGTTTATATACAGAAAAAAACCGTAATGGCGTCAAAAGGAACAACTTCAGACATTACTCGTGAAGTAAGTTGATACACTACAAAGAATCGAAAATGAAGCCAAAGAAAGAGAAGAAAAGAAACAAGCAGAAGAAGAAAGAGTAAGAAAACAGCTACTAAAGCTGATGAAAGAAAAAAAACAAGAAATTAATCCTCCCGAGGAAGGTATAGAAAAGTAGCGGAAGCCCTGAGACCATCTATTTTTACCCTTTTATCTCACTTTTTAACCCCCCTCCCCAATTTTTTAAATCGAAAAATTGATTTTCTCGAACGTAGTATTTAAAAAGTGTAAAATAGCTCTATCTTCTTTCGTTTCTCATCATTTTCGATCGAATGATATATGACATACCATAGGTTGCCATACTTCTAAAGACCAAGAAACTGCCATCCCCACAACTCCGACCCCATTGTAACAATTTGGCCCAAACTTCATAGTAATGGAGATCCTGCTTAGAGGAATTTGCATACCGAATTTCACTCCTTTATATGCATAAATACACGTAGACCCTCTAATTTCCACCCCCGAATCTCCGACCCCAGTGGACTAATCAAAACAAAACTAAATAGTGAAGGTGCACCTGCCCTTAGTAAGCTATATTCCGAACTTCAACTTTATGCCTCAAAAAATGCGGAAATTATGAAGGGGACGGACGAACAGACGGAAATTGTGAAACCATTCTTCCGCTACTTAATAATGAGGAAACGAGGCAGAAAAGAGTCAAAAGAAAACCAGAAAGAAGAGACAAGTAGCATCGAAAGAGGAGACAGACTCAGCAGATGATGAAGACTGTTTATGTTTATGGTTTGAAACCATTTTCTGCAACAAAAGCTGGAAAAAATTGGATACAGTGAAGCTTATGTGACATGTGGGCTCCTGTAAGGCATACATGTGATTACGCCATTTATACTTGCATCCACTTGCAACAAGTAGTAGAGAAAGCGATTAGCTGTCCTGAACAAAATATTTAGAGGAAAGAAATTTATATAATTTTTTTCAATTCAATTAACAACGGAAATATTATACAAACTTTAATTCCAGATTGTTCAGGTGAAGCCTTATGGAATTCAAGTTTCGATTTCTTTAACTTCAAAATACCATTTTTCCTCTCCTGATATTTGTATGTTCATTATCTCAAAAGGTTATTTTGCTAAAACAATTTCTTAATAAACAGTTATTTGCTAAAATGAATTGGGCGTTAGTTCTACTAAGATATTACAGTATCAACTTATTCCGACATGGATGCATTGAGATATCTTCACATAATCAAATAAAAATTTTTTTTATAGGCAATAGGCTTCATACATGAAACTGATTATTAATCTGTTATTTCAAACTGTTTTGAAATTTCTAAAGCTTTACAAAAATTTAGAAAAATTAAAAACTGAAAAATGTATCAATATCCCTGATCTCCCTATATTCTGTATTTAAAGAGAACTCTACCAGTGTTTAAATAATTATTTTAAGCATTTTTATCGATTCAATTGCATCGTCGTTCACATTTTTAAATTTCCGTTTCATTCTTTCCAACGATGAACTCTTCCATTACCCAAACAAAAACAGCACAGAGCTTTAGAGAAAACAAGTTACATTTCCTATTGTTAATGCTAATCATTTTATAATCCATAAATGATCCCTCACCCCGAGCTATACTGGTGGGAAATCGAGCCGTTCGGTGATGAAGTGCGGGGCGATAGAGTCGTCGCCCAGTGACGCAAAGACAACAAAGAGAGAATCGAGGAAGCGATTGGGGTGACTGAGGAAGGAGTTTAAGGGAAGAGGAAGGAAGGAAAGAGGATGAGGAGAGAAGGGGGTACCCAACCCAACCTGCGAACTGATACAAAATAATGAAGTTGTCAAATGGGGCGAATCCCATGAGATGACGGGATCACTAGAAGATGACAAGGGACTTAACTGGAATGACACCCGGACTAAAAGGGGAAGTCAGTTATAAGGCAGGAAAGAGATAATATTTTCATTTCACAGATAGGGGAGAAAACGATCGGAGAGCCTGGATTATTAATTTGTTGCAGTGCCACCTATTGCCCGCTTTACAGAGCTCGTATCAATTTGTGTCAAAACAAAGGAAGGCAAAGTTCTGTCGGCTCGAAACAACGTTGGCCACAAACTATCATAAATGGAAAAGTTCCGGGAACAGAAAGCTTACTTTCCCCTGACAAAGATTCGAAATGCCATCAAAATGGAAGATTGCCAGTTGTTCTGAAAGAAACTGATGACATCAACGCGAAACAAATCCAATACCACTTTTCATAAAGAATTTACTATAGGGCTACCAAGACAATTATTTCGGTTCCATAAGGCACCACTAAAGAAATGTTAATATTTGGAGTAGATAAATCTCTAAATAATTGTTCGCACGGTGAAAACTCAAAATGCTAAAATAGAGAATTGGGTCCATCTTGGAATCCGAGATCGTATATCGTAAATTCTTCGCCTTATTCTTGAACCGTCATCAAACTTTTTGATAAGCGACTGTTGTTTGGTTTCCTGAGCAATATTAAAAGCCATATTATTATGTACAATTGAAATTATTTTTCAAAATTGATTAAAGATATTTATTTATTTATTTATTTATTTATTTATTTATTTATTTATTTATTTATTTGAAGGAAATACAGAAGATATCCACCCAGAAGATATATGTAGGAAATTCGAGATGCTCAAACATGATTAAGCCTTAAAAAAAAACTTCTTTAAAAATAGAACCACAAACAGAAACCCTAAAAGAACTGTAGATACTTACGTTAGGTAAAGATCGAAAACAAAATATTCCACTTTTCATCAATTTCAGATTCATCTGAAGTAGGTTGCATCAGAGCCAAAATGTACACGGACAAGGATTAAAATTTCCTTGCAGAAAAGTAGACGCTATACTTTGACAAAGCAAAGAGGATAATAGAGAATCACTTTCAAGATAATTCTCTATTATCCTCTTTGCTTTGGCAAAGGATAGCCTCTATCCGAAACGTCAGCTTTTTTCAGGGTCTTACCACTCTGTGTGTAATTTTTATTATTTACTAGAAGCGAACCCACCCGTTTGTATAATCGGGAAATAAACCATTGTTAGATTTTTTTCTTTGTTATGACAACGTCCACCATCGCTGATTTTATATAAATGATTTTTATTATTTATTGTTTATTCTGGGGTTCTTGGTTCTTGTTCTTCTTTTCTTCTACATCCGTTTTTTGTAGAAAAGTGGAATAGTTTGCTTCCGTGCTTTAAAATAAGGTCACTTCTCAAAGAAAGATTTTCATCAAGCAAAATCGTGAGGCAATCCCAAGTGACTTTTATCTAACACTGCGGTTGGAATGATATTAACGGAAAAAATGAACAGGAAACATTCCGCGACCTAGAATCGAATTAAGTATCACGCTCGTTGCCTCTACTAACTGTGCTATCCCGAACACGGAACAGCAAGGCCTTGTAGTCAATGGAAACAGCCTTCCTGTTCCGTGTCCGCGTGATACTCGTGGTCCCTGGTTCGAATCCAAGTCGCGGAATTTTTCCTGTCCACTTTTTCCATTAACCTTAAGCTTAGAGCATTAACTCCAGTTTTCATTTTTTAATTTCTTACTGCGACTGGAAACTGTAAAGAGTACAAGTCAGTCTAATTTGAAAGAATATATTTATAATAGCAGTGCTTTCAAAATACGCGTATCCAGGTTGTATTTTTCTTCGTTTATTCGTTGTGGTTCAAGAGTATTCTTTTTTCATTTACTATTATAATTATCCACATAATTTTTACTCTTTGGTTTTAAAACAACATTATCTTGTTTTTCTACCAATCTTTTTGTCAAGTAATAATGTCCAATTGACCACCAAGTTGATGTGCCCTAACATTCCAACCAAACAAATCAACACGAATACGAAATGCAACGGTTTCTCAAAAAAATTTAAAAATTATATATAAATTAATTCCTTTAAAACCTCAAATATTTTTGAAATACTGAATACTGAAAAGTCACTAGTGTTGAAACAGGAAAAACAATTTTTTAGTATTCATTTCTCGATGTTATGACGAGGTTGCAAAGAATTTTTCAAAACTGGTGATTTTTATACTTCAGTATTTAACGTAATCAAGAAATTCCATACCAAAAGCGATATCAGTGCTTTATCTAAGGTTTACCCGATTATTGTTAACTAGTAACAAAGCCCGTCATACGACGGTGCCACAACAGGTGAATCTGTAAATTCGACTTTAATTATAAAATTTCGTCCGTGATAGGGCTATGATAATTGACAGGACTGCCAATAGTAAATAAGTCGCTGTCAATATGAGAGCGAGGCTGAAAATGTTATCCGTTAAGGTCACGGAGGCAACGCTCGAGATTTTCCGCCATCAGGCGCATGTCCTCAATGGTAATACCCAAGCGACTCGAACCCAGATGCTCTATATAGTCTAGCCACCTAGTTCAAGGCTAAACCCTTGGACTCTTATGTGACCACTAACTTGGAAAACAGCAACTGCCTAGGAAGACAGTTTGCGACATTCGTACATGTCGCCATACCGAAGCAACTGAGCCCTCTCAATGCGGAGAAGTAACGGCTCAACACCTAAAGACTGCCTTATAGTGATGCTGGACGCTCTATCTATTAGAGAACACCTGCCAAGCATCCAAGGAATCATCTCGCACTCTTGATTTGGAATCATCTCGCACTCCCGCGAAAACGTCATACTTGTTACATCATCATGTGAAGACCGAAGCCAACGAAAAAGACAGGCCTCGAAGCGGAAAAGTCACCTGACCATCTGGGTCCGAACAACAATCCAACCTTCATTGTTTCCAACAATCGAAAAAACACTCATTGTTTACATCCAAGTTGGAAACAATGAAGATTGGATTGTTGTTCGGACCCAGATGATCAGGTGATTTTTCCGCTTCGAGGCCTGTCTTTCTCGTTGGCCTCGGTGAAGACATAATTTAGGGCTTATTATTGGTAGAAATGCGATTAAACATAACCTCGTATGATGCTGTAACAATGTATGACGTTTTCGCGCTCAGGCCTTATCTTTAGGAGGTGTTGACCGTACCCCACGAAAAATATAAGATTTTTCTAATAGTCTTTTTCGTCGGCTGCGATATTTGGATTTTAACAATCAGTGGTTTTTCATTTGTTGGAAACAATGAAGGTTGTATTGTTGCTCGTCACTATGGAAACGGGCATGGAGCAGGAGGATTTAGCATTTTAAGATGATTGCAATAATAATCGCATATATCACCATCTTAAGCAATCGTTTCGTTTTTTTCCCTACTCGCTCAAAATCCAATCGATTGCGGTTTCCACTGAGTCAGCATTTCTTAATCTGTGATCCGTGAGAAACGGCCAGGTGCTCGAAATCAATCGATTCCAAATCAATAAATAAAAAGAAACAAGATATATTCAACACTTTGACAAATTTTCAGCGTAAAATAAAACCTATATATATGATAATTTTAAAAAGTGATTACAGATATTGCTTTCACAGTACTTTTCTTTTCTGTTCAAATGGGCAGTGTCCTCCATACGCTTTGGAAATTTGGAGAACTTGTGTACAAATGCAGAATGTTGTACAAATGTGTACAAATATAATGTTGAAAAAACCTCACATCCTGTAACTGCACCACCAATGGAAAAGAGTTACGTTAAATTTTAATATATTGGTTTCCATATATTTTTTTCCTGCTGCTATGGTAAATGCAGAGTCTATTTAGCAGGAACTTACATTTTATTGCCTTACGTTTTTCGATACTAAAAACATCTTCAGAGGTTTTATTATAATGGAAATAATTTTGAAAATAAAAATTATAAAATCACCACATGCAATTTCAAAACCCGTTATAAAGAAAATATCATCGCGAGAGCTTGGCATCAAGAAGGTAAAAAGACAAATCAAATAACAACAGCGAATAATGGGAAAAAGCTAAAGACGAAAGAGATTAACTTTTCCATCTATGCACAACATATTCTAAATAAATGACATGATTACTGTCCCTTAAAAAAGACAATGAAAATTTTATGCTCTACAACAAACAGCCAATTCATTCTTCTACTTGAACCAACAGAAATATATATAAAAACATAACGAAAACAAAAAGAAATACTCAATTCCCAAATTAAACATGACATACAATCTAAATTCTCTATAAGCAACACAAAGCAAAATTTCATATATGGGTCATTCCAGGTCAAATCATGCAGAAATTTTATAGTTTTGGCACTGATTTCTCGGATTTTAATGAAATTTGGTATATACAATTGCCCTAGGGAGTCAATAATGAATGCCAAATATTTTTTTTCATTTTTATGGAAGTTAGGGACATTTAAAATTTTCGAAATTTGAGTGGGGGCCTTATCTATGAAGTACTGTAACTTCCGTTGTATTTTACTTAGAAATATGTGATTGGTGACATATGAAAACTCTTTAACTGTAGATTCTATATGAAATTTTTAATATTATGTTACGCATGCGCAAACATTTGAATTTAATAAAAATATTTTATTTATGCAAATTTCTCAAAAGGAGGGTATTTTTTTCGATAAAAAATTATTAATATCTTACACAGACTTTCATAAAAACAATACAAAAATTCAAAACTGTGTTTTGCTCCGTTTTGAAGATATTAATTTTTAAAGCTCGAGTTCCAAGCCGCAATACATCCGTTTGTATGTTACAGTTCTGCAGATGGACAAGGCATCCTAAGAAATATAAATTTTGGTAATATCCGATTGTCTTAAGCATTCCTTTCAATGTGAATTCATTAAGTGTTTAAAAGAAAATTCAATAAATGTAGAGAAGATACGAGGGTTGATCAAAAGTAATGCCTCCATGGCTGTAACTGTTATATTTGTTAACCGATTTTCAAAATTCTTTTGTATCTGATACTTACATTTGTCCTCTATGCAATGCACTATTCACTTTTCGACATTATCCCCATCCCTTTCCACGCACTGCACCAACGTGTGACCACTCGGGTGAACACGTCGGAGAGGAAGTCCGGGATTGTTGTCGACACCAGGATTGAATGGCAGCTTTGGACCATCTTCTGCAGCATGATAATGCTGGCCCGCAAACAGTCGCCACACACTAGAGGTGTTGCAGCGCCTACAGTTCAAAGATGAAAGATCTTGCACCTTGCGACTTTCACCACTTCCCAAAGAAGAAAAAGCACCTTAAGAGACATTCAATCCCTGATGACGAGATAAAAGAGGCAGTTGCACGTTGTGAAACACTCTGCTCAATACGGCTGGTGAGATTTGCTGAACTTCAGTTGCGATTTCCTCTTTCAGCTCAGGCAAAATGTGCGAATTGTTTGCATACACTTTACCTTTCAAGGTACCCCAAAGAAAGAAATCGAGAGGCGTGTAGTCCGGCGAGCGTGCAGGCCACGTGCCACCAAGATGATTCGATCAGCAAAAACGTCCTGCAGAAAGTGCATTGATATGTGTGCTGTATACTTTTGCATGCACTACTGCACACTAACTTTTGAATCACCCTGTATAATGAAGCCTGCATCAACTTCAGCTGCCTCTGCAATTCATCTCTTCCTTCAGGGTAACTCAGAAGTGACTGGCTCTGAGGAAGTGTAAAGTAAGCATACTTTCATTATTACTAACAATTCGATATCATAATGCAAATTTATATTTTCTTACTAAATTATCTTCTTATTTAACAGGTGCTCAATACTTTTCTGACTTCTGAAAAAAAAATCTGAAGTTCTAAGAAACATTTTTCCTATTGATATAATTATTATTGTAATGCTATTGCTGTTTTTATTTCTTCGTGTAATTATAATCAATAATATTATTTATATAAATAATAAAACGTAAATAAAGGTTAAACGCTTTCTCTTCCCTGTACGAGCAGTCAATTCCCTATTAGCTGACTCCCGCTGCTTGGAGCTCAAGCTTTAAAAATTAATATCTCCAAAACGGAGCAAAATACAGTTTTGAATTTTTTATATTGTTTTTATGAAAGTATGTATAATATATTAATAATTTTTAAACGAAAAAAATACCCACCTTTTGAGAAATTTGCATAAATAAAATATTTTTATTAAATTCAATTATTTGCGCATGCGTAATGTAATTTCAAATTTTTTTTTATAGAATCTACAGTTAAAGAGATTTCATATGTCACCAATCACATCTTTCTATGTAAAATACAACCGAACTTACAGTACTTCATAGATAAGGCCCCCACTCAAATTTCGAAAATTGTAAATGTCCGTAACTTCCATAAAAATGAAAAATTAATAATATTTGGCATTCATTACCAATTCCCTAGGGCAATTGTATATACCTGCCTGAACTGACGTGGAATGGCCCATATACATTGTCACCTGTCATTTTTACCTTGATTGTTTTTTCAAAAATTATCCCCAACCCCATTAATGATTTTTTATTACCGGATGTTTGGAGGTTCATCTCCAGTATATAATTATTATTTACCCAATCTCTGTGATGATGATCTAAGTATCGAAACTCGTACAGCAAAAACATACGAGTCATTTCATTTAATATATAGGGTGAGTCAAAGGTCGTTGGACACCTTCCTATCTTGGATACCAATGTAGTTACGAAAATTCCAATACAGGGAATAAATAAGAACTTGAGGGTGCTCTATCTGATGGAGCACTTTTCATCATCTCAGATATGCAAATTAGGACCCAACCAAATTGTATCTCGAAACCCGTAAGAGATACACAAAAAATCCGAATTGCACGTTTGTTCAACAGCAAATTCCAAACAAAACAAAAAGAAAGTAAAGAATGTTCTAAGAGGATTTTTCTTTACTTACTTTCAGACGAATATTACGCCAGTAGGAAAGATAGTCACAGTCTGCGAACTGGGTACTGCTCCAACCAGCCCTAAGAACATGTAGATAGCGTTAATTCTTCCATGTCCACTGTGGCGCAATTGGTTGGCGCGTCTGCAAGGTGAGCAGAAGGTTCCTTGTTCGAACTCAGGCTGTGGAATTTTCTTTCCTATTTTTCATCAAAACAAAAAGAAGTTCAATAAAATCCGATGAGCGGATCACCCACAATCCGCATTGCAAGCTCCGCAACAGGACAATTGCTCTTGTGCTGTTTGTTGCTTCTAAACAGTCACCTGATACAAAGTAAGTGTTTCCATCAATCCAGATAGTGTTTGTTCAATGTGATGTCCACTTCCACCATGGCATAATTGCGCACGACATTTCAACGATTCCTGGTTGTTGCATGATAATTTTGCCTCGCCTCACCAAAGCAGAGGACCATGTTGATCATTTCCTGGTTAGTGTATTATGCCATCTTGCTTTGGTCTGATTTTTTTCTCAGCTTCAACATGCCTTTTTATACCAATTGCACAGGAAACTGGTGACTTTATGGTAAATTGTGGAACTTTCCAGAAATGGATGAGGATGGTGCATGAAATAATTTGCAGAGCTTGCAATGAGGATTGTGGGTGATCAGCTCATCGGATTTTGGTGAACTTTTTGTTTTGTTTGGAATTTACTGTTGAACAAATGTGCAATTGGAATTTTGTTGTGTATCTCGTACGGTTTTCGAGATAGAATTTGGATGTGTCCTAATTTCCATATTTGAGATGATGAAAGGTGCTCCATCAGATAGAGCACCCTCGAGTTCGTATTTATTCCCTGTATTGGAATTTGCGTAACTACATTGGTATCCAAGATAGGAAGGTGTCCATTGACTTTTGACTCATCCTGTACTGTTAAAAGGATGGTTCTATGCACTCTAGAAATAACAGAAGTATAGAATAAAATTGAAAAAAGCAGTGCATTACTTTTGGATTGATCATCGTTTTTGGAAACTATTTTTTTATACATTAAATCAGTTTAAAGCCTAAAATTTGGATTGACAAAAATTTTATTTCGTATTCCAAATGTGGGAACTTAAATATTTGGCTTAGTAAAAAATATTTAGAATACAAACTATTAGTGAAAAAAAAACAAAAACAAAAACAAATCCACACAGAATAAATTTATTACAATTGACTCGTATGTACAATTCGGAAGCAAAACCACCTTCCTCAGCGAATGAGCCTAACCTAACCTAACCTGAGGAAGGAAGCTTTGCCCCCTGGATTGGTCGAAAAGTAATGCTTCCATGGCTATAACTTTATTTGTTAACTGTTTTTCAAAATTCTTTTTGTATCTGTTACTTCCATTTGTCCTCTATGTAATGCACTATTCAGTTTTCGACACAGTCCCCATCTCTTTTCACGCATTGCGCCAACGCGTGACTAGTCGGGTGAACCCGTTGGAGAGGAATTCCGTGGTTGTTGTCGACACCAGGATTGAATGGCATCTTTTGCTTCGTCGTCAAAAAATATGTATAGAGGACAAATTTATGTATCAGGTACAATTAGAATTTTAAAAATCTGTTAACAAATAAAAAAGTTACAACCATGGAGGCATTACTTTTCGATCAACTCTCGTATATACGAATCAATTGCAGTAAATTTATTCTGTGTGGATTTATGTTTTGTTCACTAATAGTTTGTATCCTGGCTATACTGTGCATGGTGTCTTGGCTTCAGCTGATTACGTTAAAAATAATTTCTTTTCTAAATAATTAGAAAGAAAGAAGGAGACGGCTAAAATTTCATGGCTTCCAAGAAACATTTTTAAATTCCGACAAAGACCGCCAAGAATTTCTATCCAATAGTCGCAAGATAAATTAGATGGAATTCGTGTTATTCAAACGGTTAGCATCAAACAAAAACATTAATCCAGTACAAGAATTTTATGTCGAATACCTTGTGAGCTTTATTGGATTTCCAAACATTCCGCTGCATCCAAGGAGAAAAGGAAAACTCGATTACGATCGCAAAAGGAATCTGCCACAAAGAATCATCAATCTAACCAATGTTTGTGGATTTCTATGATTAGATTATAATTTGAAAGATGAACCTTTTTTCATGTACTTGTTGATTTCTTAAGCATGTTCATAATTTGACTTGATGCATTATAAACTAACAGTTGCATTAAACCTAAACACAAGCATACAAAGGTAAAATTTGTCGTCTTCCAGGCAGAGACAATAGAAAGAAAATTCGAGCACCTAATTCGCTGCAAAAGGAGATTCCAGGCATTTCGTGGGTGGAGGGAGGAGTAGTTGCTCGAAGACGGGGTTCATTTGAACTCAACACGGGTGGATGGATGGTAGTGGCAGTGGTAAATCGTGGGTGGCTAGGAAATTTCGCCTGTGTGCGATACACTCGTTTGGGCGTCCACAGGCATTCCCTCCTCCTCTCTGAGCCGATGCTTCATTATCATTCGAATGAAACAATTAAGCAGAGTTAGCCGGGAGGCGAAGAAAGAGGTTAAAAAGCGGAGAAAGCATAAGGAGAAAAAGGGCATCAGGAATCTCTCTCGATTAATGCTTTCCTCCATTCGTCGCGAGTTTCCCTCCATTTAATTGGCAATCGTCCATAATTGGATATCTAATCTCTCCAATAAATCGCCGTGTTGCAAAGAATGGATTTAATCGAAACTCTAAATCTCTATTTTAGTCTAAAAGGATCCCTCCTTTTGTTTCCATTTCTATTAACCAAACAAAACACAACCGCCGAATCTCCAATTTCCTTTTATTTATTTAGTGTTCTTCCAGTTTTCTTTGCGTGCAATCCATTGTTTTCAAGATGTTATCACTAGCATTTTTACACTTCCGTGACGAGGGGGTAAAAATAAAAATGTTGTAAACTTTTCTTTAAAGATTTGGACCTGTGTCTAAGAAAAATCCCACGAAACAATGAGAATTTCACTTTCCATTTTCATCAAGATTAAATTTTTATTCTATAGAAGAAAGAGGTTCTTGTTACAAATATCATAAAGTACCTCTTTTTCAGTATTTGCTATTAATTGAATTTTATATAAAAGGGACGGTGAAAAGATTTTATACAAGTTTAAAACACTCGTAAATCCATATACTGTAACAATATAACATCAAAAGCAAAGAATAAAATAATCGTTGAGAAGAGACTTGTTGCTATTTTTGTTTCTGCCAATGTACAATGTTGATAAAAGTATTTGATTCTACGAGGGGTAATCAAAATGTAATGTCGCGTATTTTTTTTCTCTAAAATCATGACCGGAAAAAAAATAAACCCATGTACATTAGATACAACAATTCAACTTTTATTTTTCCACAAAATTCCCAAGCGGATTAAGGCAACGAACTCAGCGGTGGACAAGTTTTTCTACGCCCTGTCGATAAAAGTGGTCCGATCGAGTGTGGAACCAGTCGCGAACTGCCGATTTCACCTCGTCGTCGCCCGAAGATATGGTAGTCACTGGGAGCGAAGTTCGGGCTGTATGGAGGATGAAGCAGTGTTTTCCAGTTCCATCGCTGCAACAGATGAGTGACCGTTTAGGTGTGTGAGGACGTGCGTCGCCGTGGTGCAGCACGATGCCCTGCATTGCCAAGTCAGGTCTTTTCCTGCATATGGCCTCTGTAGAGTTCGGAATTGACAGTGGTATGCGGTGGAAGAAACTCAAGCAGTATCGGACCACGACAATCCCAGAAACATGTCAACTTGACCTTGCCGGCTGATGGCATAGTTTTGAACTTTTTCGTTGTGGGAGATGAGGTGTGTTTCCCACTCGCCAATTGCATCTTGGTTTCGGGCCTGAAATGGTGGACCCATGATTCATCGCCTGTGATGATTCGTTCCAAAAAGTCCTGACCCTCCTCCTGGTATCGGGTGAGATGCAGCAAACAAGCATCGAAAGGAGCACCTTAATGTTCGGCCGTCAACTGTCGTGGCACCCATCTGCATGACACTTTGCGAAATCCGAGCTGCTCGTGAACAATTTCGTATGCCGTCCCATATGAAATGTCCAAAGTTGCAGCAATTTCTCTCACGGTAATCCGCCGGTTCTCCCGCACCTGCGCTTCCACAGCGGCAATGTTGCTGTCAGTCATGGATTCCCGCGGCCGGCCAGAGCGATGTTCGTCCAGCAGGTCCTTTCGTCCTTCTTTAAAAGCCTTGCACCAACATTGTACTGTTCGGAGCTGCTTTCATTCCTTTTGCACAAAGAAAACGCATAGCACTCCGCACTCAAAAGCACTGGACGATGAAATGAGAGCCGCCATCTTGTTTGGCTGTCATGTCGCTAGTGCTTGGCGGATGCACACGACACTAAGAGGAAACTTGAACAATGAACCAAACTAACTTTTATATATCGCAATTTTCTCATATCTGAGGTTTTGATAGCTGCACCCTGTGATTCTATGACAGTGTTTCATCTTTCATAACTCCCAAAATCAAACTATTTTAATAGTGACCACAATCGGCCAAAAATCGAATGTTTTTAAACAGTTCATTTAGTAAAGGTATAAAGTAGAAGAGCTATTATTTCTTTATCAGACACGAATTCATCTCAGGAATAAAGCTTTCGCTCTTCTTTGCAGCCATGTGCCGGTTCAACGGTGTTAATAAAATTTTTATCGAATTCAAGCGCATTATAAAAAAAACAACCAACTTTGCAATTATTCATACGCTTTATGGATTTAACGACGAAGAAGCGAGCGCGGACGACCCTTTAATTAAAGAGGAACCATAAACTGTACTTTTAGGGATTTCCTCTCCACCATTTCCGATTTCTCAGTCCCTTAAACATTATTCCCTCCCTCAGTTTACCATTTCCAGAGAGACCTGGCCTACCATAAATGTCATCGGCTATTTTTATGTGAACCACATTCGCAATTTTAACAAAATATAAGATCGCAAATTATTAAAAAAAACAAAAAAACAAACTTAGTTCATAAAGAGCCAACGGAACGACCAGCAATGAGAGCTTCCTGAAAAGAGAGCAGTCCAACACGAAAGGGTCAAGATAGCAACGCCGTTGTAAATACTTCCCTAAAGACTAATAGAAGAATATTGAGAAAGAACTTTTAAAAGAACCAACAGCTGAATTCGACACTAAATGTCAATTCATCAGAAATATCGATTTCTTTTTTTCGTAAAGGGATGAGGGTCAAAAGATGACGAGGACGAGCATACCGAGCAGGAAATCGCAGGTTTATACTTTCACCCACAAATCACTGTCAAAACATATGTAAATTTGTTTTTAATCCGTTTTTATGCAAATTAGTCTGAAATCATATGATTCAAGCGAGTACTTATCATTTTTTAAGAAAGATGGACGAGTGCAACCAGCATGGAGGAAAAAGAAGGACCTAACCGGACTTCGAAGAGAGACTCATAGTTTGTGCTTGTCTAGCTAAGCCACAAACGAAAGCAGCTCATTGGATTCTCGATATCTAGACTATTCAATTGCTGGAAAAATAATCCACTCAAGAGGTAACTGCGCCTCAAGAACAACCAACCATAAGCGAAACCACCATCTTTTAAAGCAAGATTAACAAATGATTTTAACCAAGGCTGATCCCAACTCATATCTGGCAGAACCATGCACCGGAAATTGAAGTAGACCGACAAACGAATGCCAAGATGAAAACCTCTGATCTCTGCTAAAACAGGCAAGTTCTTCTATAATTATGTCTGGAATGTCGTGACTGGTCACATGAAGACTAAACGAGGGTTAGTTGATCTTCACGAATCACGATAAGCATTGCTTTGCACCCAAATAGGCAGAAGGTATGGCGAGAGCCTATGAAGCAATGGGTTCAGCATGCCTTATCAAGACAATTCAAAGTACTGATGATGACATCCTAGTATGAACTTCTGCTGGTATGGTACTGGTCTCCTGATATTCATGGACTATCTGAAAATTACATTCCACAGGCTACCTGAACATTGTTACCGGCCAAGTCCATTCTGTAATGCTGCATCTTTACACTGCATCCCGTACGGCTGGTTTAGCAGAGACTCAACGAGCACGAAGATTCCTTTCGCCATTTACCCTAGCCCAGACTTCACCTCACAGAAAATGTTGGAATATGTTGGAACGATATATAGGCTTACGCAAGCAAGTTCCTCTTCCAAGGAATCTGCCTTAACTAAAGTGGTGAACGTCTGGCCTACCGACGACTTACAAGTGCTTCAATACATTGACTCTATGCCTACCCGTATACATGGTGTAATTCGGCCAAAAGGTGCTAGTAAAATTAAATTATTAAACATTTGCTTCTAACTTGCCCAGTATAAGTACAAGGTGTTGCAAATATACAGGGCGGTACTGCTGGGTAGCCTGTCCTGTCGACTGCATGCGCCGGCTCGACGTAAATGATATTTGGGAAATTTTATTTTGTTAAACTGGAGGGAGTGGGGGAGAATGATGAAAAATAGCGTGTCAAACTTTTGTCAAGTTTTTTGCAATAATAAATGTTCAAAGAAACTTCCATCTTGCTCAGCAAATAGAGTTACCCTCTTCACAAAATGTTCTCTCACTCCCCCCAGCATTTCTGGCGTGATTGTTGCCATCGCCTGGCGGATGTTGTTCTGCAGGTCGGCGGCATCAACTGGAAGACCTTCGCTCTAGATGTTGTCCCGAACATATCCCCGCAAAAAGAAATCACATTTTCTGTGGTGAGTGAGCAGGGTGGCCATAATGCTGGAATATTAGGTTGAGTTGCATGGCAAGAGGCACGTACTCAAGCAGCACGTCGAAATCATTCTCTAAAAAGTTTGAATAACTTAGTTGGATTTTAATAAAAATCATTCTACCGGCGTTCCCCCTTCCCCTCTTGTCCGACGGTGGACGCTGCTGGCTGCTGCAGGCCAAGAGGCCACTTCCCTCCATTCTGCAATCGGCCCCCAGCCGTCGCCTGCAGCCGAGCGGATAGGCCACTAGCCTGCAGTACTGCTCTGTATATATTTGCAACACCCTGTACATTGAAGTTATAAAAAAATCTTTGGAAATATCCAAATAAAATAGGGGTTATAATGATTTCTTTTTATGAATGTTTTCAATTTTTATTTCGTAAAGATATCAATATATTTAAGAATAGCTTAAGATGGGTCTGTGAAGATTTTATCATACGTCATACCTCAGACGTTTTTCATCAATAATGTATTTGTGACGGATCGATATATATATTTCCTGACCGAAGCAAACAAGGAAGTTAAAATAAACATGCTGCTTCGCAGAATAATCTATGGTGATTGATCTAATTTTCTTGAGAAATGAGAGCAAGGTTATCTGTACCGTGTCTTATTCTTCAGTCGACAGAATTAGATTACACTAGATATTAAAATATATCATAGACTTTAAAATAACTTCAAGATCATCTCATGCTCCTCTGAGGGATCCAAGTTGAAATCGCATTTGAACAGTCGAACAAATTTTGAAATTATTCTGGAATAGAATTTAGCGATGATAAAAGAAAAGATTAAACATCACTTATTGCACTGCAAGAAATCAATGGCTGAGGTTCAATTTTCTGTCTTTTTCTTCTCAGTAAGTCAACAAGTGAAAAGCGGTCCCTTTTGTCTCGAGAAATTTACCAATCCCTCAAAGCCTTGGCAGATCATTTTTAGTAGAATCATATGAAATCTTCAAACTCAATTTTCATTTTTCTTCAAAGCAATTGCGACACAAGAAAATGGGCTCGAGATATTGGGTAGAACAGCCTCTTCCCAAACAACACGGACTTTCTATAAATTCGTTTTCGTCGTCGTTAACAGCCAATAATTACAAATAAGTGAAGACGGTGGAGGAAAGGAAAAAAATCAGTTAAAACCTATAAAATATTCATAATATCCATAACTGTCTCTGTCGTTGACTATAATTACCAAAAAAAGATATACGGTAATTTTATATCTTGAAACAACAATACGGTAATTTTATATCCAAACCGAAGCAATATAATCACCCGCATAAAAATTAAAAGATAAAACACTGATAATTTATAGTATATACAAACACTGGCCAATGAATTAGAAACCCGTGATGAATTACTGTACTGATATGTAAAGCGGGGTCACAGGTCAGAAACGATTATAATATGCAAATGAATGCAATCATGTGAGGTACATGCTCATTCCAAGCTGCAGGTACAGGGTAGGAACAAGCTGTAGCTGCTCAAGTTGAGCAAAATGGGGAAAACAGCAGACCTGTCTGAGTTCCAAAAAGGAGCCCGTCTAGTTGGAGCTACGATTTCCAGGACAGTACAACTGACCGGTATCTCAAAAGGTCAGGTCTACAAGGTGTTCAATGCGTGGAAACGGAATCCACAAGAGTTGTCGAAACGGCAGAATTGTACATCAAAAACAAGTAAGACAGGCAGGGACCGACGTCGTCTGAGACGGATTGTGCGGCAAAACCGAAGGTCGGAGGTAGAGCAACTGACGGCAGACTTCAATGAAGGATCATCGCACCCCATCTCTTCCAGAATAATGCGCCGAGAGTTGAAGCGAATAGGAATGGGAAGTCGCATGCCAGTGAGGAATCCCCTGGTGTCAGCAACAAACCGGAAAGTTCGCCTGCATTAGTGTAAAGAACGGTGTGACTGGACAGTAGACAGCTGGAAAAAGGTGATGTGGTCGGACGAGTGACGTTACACATTGTTTTGCACCGATGGCCGGCAAAACATTTGGCGGCAGCCTCATGAAGCGACGTACCCTTCATGTGTTGTGAACAGAGTTCAAACTGCAGGAGGAGGTGTCATGGTATGGGCCATGTTTTGTTGGTATGGCAAGGGTACCCTGATATTCCTTGACAGTCGGGTGAAAGCCAAAGACTACCTGAGCATTGTTACAGATCAAGTCCATCCTGCAATGGTGCATTTGAACCCAAATAGTGACGGGTTCTTTATGGACGACAATGCTACTGTCCATCGAGCAAGAATTGTTCAGGAGTGTTTCCTGAACATGACACCGAGTTGCAACATCTGCCGTGGCCAGCGCAAAGTCCGGATTTCTATCCGATCGAGAATGTTTGGGACATGTTGGAAAGAGACATTCGTCGAAGGCATCCGCTTCCATCTACTCTGCAGGACCTGAAGGTCCCTCTGACGAATGCATGGTCTGCGATTACCTTACCTGCATTGCAACACCTTGTAGAGTCCATGTTCTGTAATTACAGCCAAAGGAGGGTCAATACCATGTTGAACGAAAGTTTCTAATTCATTGGCCGGTGTGTGTATAACAAGAGGGCGCCTGCACCAATAAAATAACTAATGTATCGATGAGTTCATTGACAGATTCCGATTAGCGTCATCAGTATGTAGCCTTCCACTTCGTCGTTCGTCACACAAATTGAGAGTTGCATCAGGTTTATGACGAGCACGAACAGACCTCCATCGCACAATACTGATGTCGACACTTTGATCGCCATAAACACCCTTCAATCTCTGATGAATGCTAATCGGTGGCACATTCTTGCAGTACGCTGCTTCATGCAAGCCAATATCGTGCTGTTACATACTGCCTTGTTTAGCGGCAGGAGTACGAAACTAGCGTCTGTGAAGCCGGAAAGTTAACTGAGAAGAATTTGCGATAGTTGATATTCCAAACTATAACAAAAACAATTAGAAGGAATAATTTTTTAGCATGCGCTCGTATTTAGAATAAACCAAACATTTTAAATCAATGGTAATTTGTACTCATTTCAGAGTGATACTTGAGGAATTTGTCCATGACGAAAAGAAATCGTTAAATAGTAAAAGCAAAAAATGGCAGAAGTGAGGATTGGAAAAAATGATTGAAGCATTACAAGAGTTTCTGAACATAAAAAAGAAGAAGGAACTGTAAAAGAACTTGAAAGAAAAATCATCTAACCACAAAAAACTATTGTGTGGCGTTTAATATGTCCGATAATATTTTTGGGGGTTAGAATACAGTACGGTCGCGGTAATCGAGGCAAGAAGGTGTTCGAATTAGCGAGCACTTTGAATTAGAGATTCAGCATACTGTGCCACGCAAACGTTAAAACAAAATTTGCGTATAAATAAAATGTGTTTAATTTTGAAAAAGAGAAACCGTTGTTCTTGTGTAAAAAAAAAACAAAAAAAAACGTTCATCTTGTGCCTCTGATAACGGTAAAAATACGGAAAAGCGTTAAGCCCATTTTCAACTCTTTTAGCATTTGTTAGGCGTCTGCGACTTTTTGGGGTATTTTTTGAAAAACGTATTTGTGAAGGACTTTCACGCGTCTTTCAGCCGTCTGTCACGCGTTTTTTCAAGATTGGCATGGCTAGATTTTTACGCGCTTTTTCAGGCGTCTTTTTAGATCTACCCAATCTGGGTAGTGTTGTTTGCCGATTCAGATGGAGAATCACGCGGCTGCCGTAGCTGCTGTTCGCCGACACTACAAGCACTAGCCACTATACAGACACAGTTTTCAGGACTTTTCCCTCGTAAATTTATTAATAAACAGGTTTTAAAAATTATTTACTAACAAGGGAATCCCACATAGCGTAACCGCTTTAACAATGGAGTTCTTGTATAGCTATGTATGCTGAATTTTTTTCGTTTTCGCGGTTTATTAGGAGCTTTAGCATAAAAGCTACTTATAAGAATGCGTCCTTGGTCTGTAAGTTTATTCGGCCGCCCGTCCGGTAGCCGTTTGCACGATAACTTGAAAACGGATTAACTTTTTCAAATTCTGTTTTCAGAAATTTGACCATCAAAGTCTTAGCTCGGCCGTATCAACTTTTCAGAATTTTTCGTGGACCCCTTCAAGTCGAATTCACGTGCTAAAACAGTGAGTGTAAAGAATTTAAAGATACTGGCATGTCATATAACAATCGATTTGTCAAAAAGGAATATATTGTTACTTTCTGTTCATCTTTTAAGCATTATTGACATCGGCTCGCGCACGTGAAATCGCTTTGTCGACGCACGATTGCTCAAGTGCTCATAATCTGCATTATTAAGTAGCCGAAGAATGGAGCTACTTATTGGTTTTATTTTATACACGATTTGAATCACCCTTCATCATTTCTACATTTTTTGAGGTAGAAGGTTGAAATTCGGAATGTAGCTTACTATGGGCAAGTGCACCTTCACTATTTAGTTTGGTTTTGATTAGCCCACTATGGTCGGGGTTTTGGGGGTGAAAATTAGAGGGGACCAAAAGGTCTAGGTGTATTTATTCATATAAAGGAGTGAAATTCGGTATGCATATTCCTATAATCAAGATCTCCATTATATGAAGATTCTTTTTCCCCAGGTATCTATGCCTTCCCGACTCGATGGCGGAAATGCATCGAAAAGATGGGGACTACATTGAAAAATAGTGTACCAACTCTGTGTGTAATAAAGGAGCTGTAAAAAATATTTCCGATTTTCATTTGACTGACCTTCGTAAGTAGAATAAGAATGGAACTAATTATTGGTTTTATAATGTCAGTCCGTCCCCTTCATAATTTCTACATATTTTTGAGGTAGAAGGTTGAAATTCGGAATGTAGGGGTTTTGATGGGTATACGGTGGTTGGAATTACGGGAGTGGGATTCAGAAAGGGCAACATATCTATGTGCTGTAAAGGCGTAAAATCCAGTATCCAGATTCCTCTAGGCAAGATCTACATTACTATGAAGTTTAGGCCCAATTGTTCCAGTGGGATCGGATTTGCGGGGGTGGCAGTCGCTTGGTCCTTAGAAGTCTGGCAACATCTGGTATGTGATATATAATACTTTCGGAAATGATGAGAAAGGAAAGAAGATACGAGGTTTTTTACATTTTTTATATATTACGTTCGAGAAAATCACTTTATTGATTAAAAAGAACTTGGGGAGAGGTAAAAGTGCAGATGAAGGGGTAAACATAGATGACTTGCCTTATCCTACTGGGAGGCGGGGGGGGGGGGTTAATTTCTTTTTAATAAGGGTATAAATGTATTTCTGCTTCACTGCTAAAACTCCTCCTTGGAATGTTTACAAGATTTTATTTTGAAAAAAACACAATTTCGCACTCTCTTATTTTGCAAGCATCTATAGTAGCTTCAAATGAGTAACATATTTCAATTTGGTGGAAATCTGTGACATACATGTTCGAGGGATTCCCTTGTAAGTCAAAGTGATATAGTAAAAAATTCAAAGCCTGAACGTGATCGGAGTGGTCGATATCCTCTTTTCCATCGCCTTGAGAGAGCGACAATTGTTTGTAGTGATTCGACCAATCAGATCAGACCAGAGTCTGGATAACGCCTGAAAGTCGCTAAATGGAAAACGACCGCGATTGCGTGCTAATCATGACGCGTCTTGCAGGCGACGATTGCAAGAGGCTCAAAAGTCGCCGCAAATTACGAGACGCCTAAAAGCCGGTAACTGGAAAATGGCCTTTAGGCTTAATAAACTTAGCATAACGACCACTTCCATCAGCTCCGAACTACCTTTCACTCCGCTACGGTAGCGGTCGCTGCTCTCGTCGGGTATTTTAATCAGGCCGAATCGTTCCGTATCTTGACTACGGTTTCCTCGGATAGAAGTGCCGCCACCTAGCGGCCGTAACATGACGGTGAATAACTTCACCTGGCATAAAGAAAAAGACGACTACCCTGACGGTGAACAGTGCTGTAAAGCTAGGAGCCATCACTGTGCTTCGGGTAACACTATTTTTGGTTCTTTTTCTTTCCTTATTACAACAATTAATGTACTTTTGCTGGTAAACAAAGCATTGCTTTAAATTACTTTTATCTGTCAAGAAAGACAGCCTTCACCTAAATCCAGAAGTACAGCAAAATACTGACTTTGCAGCAAAATCAAAACTGAAAGTTTCCTGGGCTTTAGAACTTTTTCTTGTTGGTTGAGCTCCTCAAATGGAAGACTCCATTGAGAGGGGTCAAACGTATTATTATAAGAGGTTCGGATCACCGGGGATTCGGATTACTGCGGCCGCACAGTATAGTAACTGCGAACAAATAAGAAAATCTTAGTTCCCATGCTCTATATGGATTTGTGGTTTCTTTATTTGCCCATATCCTAGCAGTTAGAGGTTTTTTTGCTTTTCTTGCAGGCATTTCTGGACATGCATAACGAAGAGCACTTAGAGCCAATTTTTACGGTTTATCCTTAGGAATTTCTTGGATACTATTTTTTCGACCTTTACTTCGAAAATAAATAAAAATATATTTACGTTAGGAAACAACCACACCAAAAGGCATTCGTGATTTTCTTCTTCTGAATCCATGTTCAGAAAACAGCATCGTAAAATCGTTTTCCAAAACAATTCCGACATATAGATTGCTTTTTGTTTTCTGGACTATGACATCCTGCACGATTTTCTCTTTCTTTATCGTAATTGGGGAAAACAAAAAAATTAATAGACGTGTCCAGAAACACGCTTTCGCCTCTGGGGCGCGTTTTCCTATTAATTTCGAAGCTATCTTCCTCCCTTTCCCTTTTTTCCCAACCCTTTGGTAAATAAGACAAAAATGCCGCGATCGGGTGCGCCTTAAGGCTCCCTCCTCGTAGGCCCTTTATCCGTAAGCTTAGATTTCCACTCACTCCCCTCTCCGTTCTCCCGGGCTTCCAAAACCTTAAATCCGAAAAGGGATAGGTGAAGACAAAAACATGTTATTTGCTGTGGCACTTGCGAGAGGAACTGTGTTCGGGGTTGCTATCTCGCCATCTACCTTTCTTCCTTTCTTCTCCATTTTTTAGCCACGTCTCTTTCTCCCGGCAGATCGATCACGGATGGCACGGACGGGAAATGTTACAGTTTCTTCAGACAACTACTGTTGCACTCTTACCCTCCTCTACCTGCTCCTCCTTATGTTTTCAGAAAAAAACTCCCACCCACTCCAATTTCTAAAAACATCCTTTTGGGAAATATGTCACCGGAATTGAACTAGCAATTTTTATAAAATTTAAAAAGCGTTTCTTCTACTTTCAGAAATGTGTGTTCGAATGATGAGCATCTGTGTTGCCCCGGGTTTTTAGAATTTTTTTTCTGTTCCTTGTCTTCCTCTTCCTCTTCTGCCGTATGCATTCCATCCTCTTCAAACCGCTCTTGGCTCTTTTCCTTTATTTCTCCTACCCCCTCCTCTCTCGTCCCTTTTACATTTCTTCATTCTCCACAACCCCCCTCCCAACCCTGCCATCTTCTTTCCTTGTTTGACGTAACTCAAGTCCTTCGTTCGTTGCTTCATGGAAGGCAGCATCTATCTCTCTCTCCACCTTCGTTCTTTCGCTCGCCACCTTTTCTTCCATCTTCCTCGCCACCCTCCGTCAACCACCCACGTAAAAACCTCTTGACAAACACAACAGCTGCTTAAACTTACTGTACGGCCCTTTGTATTTACACTCCGTGCATATGGAAAAAGTTGGCAAAGAAGTTAACTCCGCCCGACTCACCCCTGGCGCTCATCACGTCTCTTCACTCGGTTCCTTGTCTCCATTTTCAACTCATTCAAAAGAAAAAAAAATCGCTGATGTCTGCTTTCTCTTTCATTCTCTTCCAAAAGTAAATTTTAAAAATTATTCATAATGTTTAACGAATCCAACATGCAGACAAATAAAGGACTTTAATCTGTGGCTGATTGGCTTTAAAGTTGAACTTTCTTTCGAGTGGATGGAGACGATTTTTCAGCGATAACAACAAAGGAAAAGGGAAAATCGCAATATTACTTCATTTAGGTGACCTATAAATTGTCTACTTTTTGTCAGTTACAAGAATGGCCAGGCCATTTATATTTTTGTATTTTTCTGCGTTAACTCGATTAACTTACATCGTAAATTGCGTTAACTCAATTAATTCCTAAAGTAAGCAGTTATCTTCTTGAAAATTTCCTCGAACATAGTAAGTTATCTTAAGTAAAGAACTTGTTTCTAGTCCTAAATGAATGTTTTTAATTATTAATACAGAAAAATGTTCGAGTTTCCTCGTTTACCTTCACTGATTGAGTGTGATTTAAAGCTTCATATTCATGATACCAAGGGTCTCGTATTGTTAAAGTAAATATGAATGAGGTAGATCTACTGACACGCGTAAGAATAAAAGTCAATAAATTAAGTATTGTGAATTCTTCAAAAAAGGGAACACCACTTTTCCACAACGATACAGTAAAACCTGTACTAACGACCGCCTATACGAGGCTTGTCCGTAAAGTAAGTACCGTTTCGTTCTACTGCCACCGTAGCGCCAGTGTCGCAGTTTCGAGCATGCACACTCGTCTCTCTGGTTGATTATCTTTGCACTGACGCAATTACAGCCGGATTGTGCTGTGTTTACATTTGTTAGTGATCGTTGAAAATGTTTAAGACCATTTCTGAGCCCGCGGACTGTGAAGTGCATTCTGTAATACGGTTTTTGAACGCAAACAATGTTAAGCCAGCTGAAACTCACCGTCAACTTGTAGAGGTTTATGGGAAAAATGTAATGACTGATGGAATGGTGAGAATGGGGGTTTAGGCAGTTCAATGATGGACGAACCAATGTTCATGACGAAGCACGGAGTGGGCGGCCTTCTCATGTCAATGATGATTTGGTTGAAAAAGTGAATGAGAAAATTCGTGAAAACAGACTGTTCACAGTAAGAATGCTTTGTAATGGGTTTCCACAAATTTCAAAAACTGTTTTGGATGAGATTGTCACAAATCGCTTAAATTATCGCAGAAGAGGGTACAGAAACGTTGATTTCCCGCTACGACAACGGTGGCAACTATGTAGAAAAATAGTTTAAGAAATGCTCTTTCATGTAAAAATAAATTTTGTTTTGAAAAAATGTTTTTATGTGTTTTTTCCAAAACGGTACTTATTTTCCGGACACGCCTCGTATAACGACCGTCTTTTGCTGAGTTCGGCAAAAAATTACATGGGAAATCTGTTAGCATAACGACCACCTGTCTTAAGCGACCATCGACCGGCATTTTTGATCCCTTATGTATATAAAGCCTATATTAAAAAATTTGTCTATAACGACCACTTATGCAACCAATCAGGTCCTAACCTAACTGCCAATTACTTTACATCACTTTTCTCAGTAATCAACCAGTCAGACTCAAGAAATAAAAAAATGCAACTAATGTTCTTTAAGCCTACTGATATTGTTTACTATGTCAGGCCTGTCTTTGGAGAAGCAAATGTTACTCTAAAATCATTAGGGGTGGTTCGATAAAGTCCGACCGTTCGTAACCGTTTGAGTGCGTTTGCGAAAACCCTGTTTAAAAGTAACGACCGCTTCTATCATTGTGGCTCTACCTGGTCGAGTGGAATCATAATAGCGGGCGAAATTCAAGAAATTGAATTCTTTAGCTGTCTAGATAATCAAATGTCTTTAATCGTAATCATAGTCGCTGAGTTCTAATGGCAAAGTTTCAGTTTGGAATAATATCATCAAAGCTGTTAAAACCCAAACGGACAGAATCACTCTCCACTTCCAATGGGTTGGATATATAAGGACGCCGGTCGGTCTTGAGCGACAGTTTACAACATAGCCGACAACAAAGCATACACCAACTAGATTCTTCAAATCAATAAGCACCCGTACCATGTGAGCTGTTGATGACCGGTCGGACTTTATGGAAACACCCTGGATGTTCTCGAAAAACTTCCTGAAGATTTTTTTCACTAGGAAGACAAGAAAGTGCAAACACAGTAACTTAGATTCTTTTATAAAAATATAACCTTTGGTTTTAATTATGTTGTTCATTTGTAATTTTTTATAAGACCTGTATGTAACGATCCCCTGAGTTAACGACCACCTTTCCTTGTATTTTTTATGCACATGTATACATGCTAGAGGAATAAACCTTCATTTACTAAGCAAAGCATTATATATGTTACCATATTTCCCAAAATATGGTGCAGATACGTATCTACGAAATTTCATCGACAATAAGATTCACAATGGAAATAGAATCCGATGAAAAACTGCTTTTTTGGACCTAACTATAAAATGAAATGGCAACATCCTCAACTTTAGTGACTACAGGAAATCAAATTTTGTACCTACATATGTCCACGCCATGTGTACATAAATTGGCGGCGCTTACAATCAAATGGTCCACAGGACTATCAACCTCCAAATAACGCAGGAAGCACGAAAAGATGAATTGAAAAATGATAAACCAGAGAGAAAAGTACAACGGATATCCTAGCGCCATAGTTAACCATCTTATAGGGAAAAAATAAAGTAAAAAAAGAAGATTAAGCAGATCACAACATTAAAGAATGACGATGGAAAAAAAAAATATTTGGCCCTCCCCTGAAATAGAACACTCAATAAATGATTCGAGATTTCTCGTAATTTTGGTCTAAGGATAACCTACAAAAGTGGCCACAGCATCAAGCAATTGTTCAGCAACACCAAATTTAATATCGGGAGTATACGAGCTACAAATGTAATTTTTGTAGACTGAGCTATATAGGTCAAAGTCGGAGTTGATTGAAGACAAGAACAGAGAAAAACTATGCTTGCATCGGAAGTATAAACCTGAATTTAATAAGGAGATTAAATAAGGAAACCATTAATCCACACAAACGTTGTGTACATTTCGGAATTATACTGAAAAACTACAGACCGCAAGGAAAAAGATGAAGAGGACGATTACTGAAGATGGAAATTAGAGTGAGATCGGAACAGGCCAACTAGTGGCCTAATTCCGTGAGAGTCATATGATGATGATGAAATATTAATAAATGCCCAGTTTCGTCATATGGGTAAAGCTGTTTTCATATAGCCTCACTAATCGATTCGAAATAATTTGTGTTTTTTAACAGAGCACTAACAAACAAATAAATAAATATAAACATGGTGTCACCGTCTTGCACTGAATATACCGCTGGGGAGAATAATAAAAGAAGCAGAGAATCGAATATTAAAGCAAAACGACTGGAATTTATTATGAACGGCTTACGCGTTTCGAAGCAGTAATTGCATCTACAGTCCCTGTCGTATTGCTTTAATAATCGCTTCTCTACTTCTTTCAAATGATTAAAAAAAACTTATGAAATCTTATTGGAAGTTTTGAAATTATGCAAAATTCCTAAGTGAACATTATCAAATTCTGCAAAGGCGGAGGGAGGGGCTGATAAATGACTTGAAAACAGAATTTGAACGACCGCTTAAAGCAAAACCTGAAATAACTGGTCGTTTTGTTTGTTTTTCTTGTTTTCATTTTAGCAAATGTATAACTACAGCTAGACACAAGCCCACAATCTCATCTTCACCCGAATTCCATCGCCCCACAATCTAATTGGCCATCTTTATTGGATGGTTAAAAAAAGCCCCGCTTTTAGAGCTCATAAAAACAAAGTTAATCGGATGTATTCTAACCGCTCATTTAAAAAAAGGCGGCAAGATGGGGGAGGGGGGGAACTCCTCCTCGTTCTCCTTATCTTTAAACATTGCTTGAGAAGGATAAAAAAAATAGAAAGAAAAATTGGGGAGACAAAAGAAGAGCAGCACTTGTTTTTCAATCAGAGGCGAGATAAGAATCACTTCGTTTCCAATTCAAACTTAGGGGAAACCATGGCAAAAGAGAGAGAAGGGGTAGTGGGAGGAGGAAAGTATTTCCAAGACAAGGAAGAAAAACGATGTTTCGCTTAACTTCGGAGATATTTCTTTTTATCTCGTCCGCTATCTATTCTGAAAATAATTTGGTCGCCCAGAGGAGCGAAAAAAAAAACTGAAAGCGAGAGAGAGACAGTGTCTACTTTTTCCCCTCGCCCAGTTTAATTTATTGCTCCAGCTACTGCTCGGTTTTTGGTTTTCCCTTCGGGGAGTTTCCGTGTTCTCCATTTGAATTTACATAAGACAGATGAATCGTTTCTAAAAGTCGAGCGTTAAGAGATGAAAACGGGAAGGAACGAGAGAGAGAGAGAGAGAGAGAGAGAGAGAGAGAGAGAGAGAGGAGGAAGATTGAGTAAAAAAAAAAAGGCCCCTACCAAAACTTAAGAAAAAAATAAGAAAAATGACGAAGGAGAGAGAGAGAGAGAGAGAGAAAAAAAAAAGGTAGAGGAGGGACCCCCTAGTGAAAAGGCTGGCGTAGAGAAATGCATTTTATTACTTTTTTTCTCTACTAATCTTGTAACTTGAGATAAAATGTAATTCCTCGCAGGGCCAGCCGTTCGATACACTGTTCTCCTATCAATTTACTAAACGTTAGAGAGGCCATAATTCCTCGTGACGGGGCTTTCTCTTAATGGGTTTCATTAACAACTACTTAGTCGTCTAGGGAGCATTAAACAATAGCATTTCGCGGCGCAGTAAAGCACACGGTCACGGGCATGTAGTTTCCTTCAACAGTCTGTTCTGTCTGGTACTACAAAAATAAAAGAGATGCATGCCCCCATAAATAATGACAGCTCCGTATGTCTTTCTATCATGTATCGGTCCTTGTTCTTGTCACTTTTGTATTACATTCGATTTATTCACTTATTATTCACATCCTTCAGCAATCGGGTCGCTGCAGTTGTTCTTCGGCTGAATTTTTTGGAAGCCGATCAATAATGACGGCGCTTCTTCCGCACACTTCCATCTACAACAGAAGAGAAGTTCCGTCAACACTTTCAGAATACATGGACAGTAAAACCGAATGTACATCAAGAGTGAAAACGTGACTTTCATAGGAAACTATTTGCAAATAATAGCATAGGGCGAGGGTAAAATTCATTCATGAACAAGTCCAATCCACAAAACATTCGCTTTATTAAATAGCGAAAGCCACTTAATAAGGTCGAATGGCCCAGTTTATCCGTTCATCCGTGAAAACGATATCTCTTAAAGGATTTTGAATTTTTCGATTACGCTTAAACGGCAGCTTAACCGGGCTACTTCCCGGTCGATTTCGAAAATCAATGAAGCCTTATAGTCATCGATGCGATATTCTTTTGTACTGTAATTTTTGATAGGCAAGTGAATTCGTAAACTTATCGTTGTTCAAAAAAACTAATTTTTAGAAGGAAAGACAGTGAATACAATTTGACAGCATCACAGCCAAACAGATAATGCCAAACAGATCATTTGTAAAGTTTCATGATATGAGCAAAAGGAGTGAACTGTGGATAAAGATATCGTAAGGAAAGAAACAACCTCTTGTCCACCAAAGCAGTTTAATCTGGCGTATACGTATTTCGGTCTCTTTAAGACCATTATTCAATGCAATAAAAGAAAACAAGTTAATTACAGGCTTATTTATATGCTAAGAAAGAATCAACCAAAACCGGTGGGAACCTCTAATCCACAAGGAGATTTGAAATACCGGATACGTATTTCGGCTACCAAGTAGCCATCTTCAGCGATGAGAGACAATATGCAACTCTTTTTGCTACTTTATTTTCCAGTGTATTTGCATTTTGCTTTATGGTTCTTTATCATTTTTGATTGGATTTTAAGTTTTCGATTTCCATTTGTTCAACTTCTTTTATTGCAAATGTATTCTTCTTAATTTTTCAATTGGCCGTTCAACTCGTTTGCTGATTGGTCGGTATCGAAGATTAATAGGCCTTAGCACATAAATAAGCCTGTAATTATCTTGTTTTTTTGTATTGCGTTGAATAATGATCTTAAAGAGACCGAAATACGTATACGCCGGATCAAACTTTTTTCTTTCCTTATGATTTCGTGATATGTTAAATAACACATTTACAATAAAATCGTAAAACCGCTCCAATTTTATGTCCGGCTGTGTAGTATTTTTGTATTAAAATTTTTTAATTTAGTACCGTTTTTAATACCTACCAACGCCTTTTTACCTACAAGAGTTGGATAAAAAATAATAGCACCACTGCTGCTACGTCAGTCACGTGAGTCACATGACTGTTGTGGAGATGAAAACGTAAGGTCAGAAGAGCTAGGGCAGTGACTGGGAACTGGTGTACGATATACACTGAACGACCAATTTATTAGGGACACCTCTTACAGAAAATGGATCGGCCTCCCAGTGACATCCAAACAATGGAACAGGCCGAAGCGGTGTATAAAAGGGATGCATTAGATCTCAAGTTGCAGTCAGCCGCAGAAGTGGACTGAATATGGGTAAATCCAAGGATTTGACCGACTTTGAACGAGGCATGATCGTTGGAGCTCGACGGGCGCAATATTGAGCATTTCGCAAACCGCGAACCTCCTCGGGTTTTCCCGTGCAACAGTGTCAAGGGTATTCCGTGAGTTATGCCAAAAAATAACCTCCAACAAACACAACTCCGAACGAAACAGGGCCGTGGATGAACGAGGCCAACGGCGAACGGCACGAATCATCCACAGCAACAGAACGGGAACAGCCCAACAAATTGCAGCGCAGTTCAATGACGGAGCATCCCAACCCATTTCGGAGCACACTGTGCGGCGCACCTTGCATCGAGTTGGTTTTAACAATAGGCGGCCGGTACCGGTACCGTCGCTCTCACCGCAAAATAGGAAAGCGCGCCTGCTATGGGATGCGTGGAAGAAGGTCGCTTGGTCCGAGGAATCGCGATTCCTACTTCATCCTGCAGACGGCAGACTGCGCATCTGGCGCAGACAGCACGAGGCCATGAACCCATCCTGTCAGCAGACAACCGTACGGGCGGGTGGAGGAGGAGTGCTGGTCTGGGTCCTCTGATATCCGTAGGCACTTCCCTGATTGCGACACACAACCTGAACATTGTTGCCGATCAGGTGCACCCGTTCATGATGACTGTGTTCCCTGGTGGTGACGGACAGTTTCAGCAGGACAATGCTCTCTGTCACCGTGCTTGAATGGTCTTGGACTGGTTCGAGGATCATGATGCGGACTTCCACCTGCTTCAGCGGCCAGCTCGGCCGCCCGATTTCAACCCGATCGAGCATTTATGGGATGAAGTGGAGAGAACCATCCGACATCTTCCCACACGGCTGTTATTCCTCTGCAACTGTTTCAACACCTTGTTGAATTCATGCCAGCACGTATTCAGACATTTCTCGCCGCTGACATTAGCGGGGTGTCTCTAATAAATTGGTCGTTCAGTGTACAACCAAATACTGCGGAATCCTAAAGTATCGGAGGTCAGTACAAATCCCCTAACAACATGTTCTTAGATCAAAATTGAGGTTGCACAATATCGTAGCGCAAAAGACTTATCAGAAACTGCATAGAGCAAAAGACTGTTTAAGGAGAAAGCGACGGCACTTTCTGAAAACGGCCCTATTATCCTTCATGACGATGTGAAGAGTCACACTGCTAGCGCCGACACGGATCTTCTGCATTGAAAATACATATAGTGAGACCCTTGCTAAGAACTCCACTGGTTGAAGGCTAATCACAACGCGACATCGTGATTCAAACACCATGAGCAAGGAATTCTTTTGTAGCTTTTAAAAAGAAATTCAATTTTTAAATTTTTTAATGTTTTCCAAATACAAATTTAATAAAGCATATGAAATGACATAACCGAAAGGCTAAACGAATCGCCGGCAGTAAACTATTTGAAACATAATTCCAAAATTGCTTAAAATAGGTTCCATTGATTCAATTTCGGTAATCTTCGAATTTTATAACTAATTTTATATTCATGGCATGATGTTACTTTTGTTTGATATGTTACATGCCCTATCTTACTATTGAAAATTTCCAGTGGATCATTAGCACAAGTATCCCAGAATAAATATCGACCACCTTCGAACTTTGTAATTACTCTTATATATTCGTTCCTAGCATGTCGTTAAAAGTTTTGATACATTACATGGCATATCTTAACACTGAAATTGTTCAATCGTACACTGAAACAAATTCAACCATTTGTAATTATTCTCATATCTCTTATTTTATCATTTCGAGTTGTTTGATGTACTACTTGCTATATTTTATCATTGAAAATTTTAGAGTGTGTCATAAGGGGTGGCCAGCACGATCTCCGAATATGAACTCGATTGAGCATGCAGGTGAGAAAAAGTACATAACATTTTATTCGCTCTTTTTTATCGTTTCGAGTTGCTTGATATATAACTGGCTATATCTTATCATTGAAAATTTTTGAGTGTGTCTTAACGATTACGACCATCTTCAAAATGGTTCATGCGTGGAACCATATTTATCGATTAGCGAAAACAGTAATTAATAAACCATTAAGGAATAACAAAAACAAGTACCGAAAGGTTAAACTAAACCATTCGCAGAATCATATTTTTAACCGCCTCATGTTAACATTGTAAGTTCCTAATGGACCATAATGAAACCATTAAACCACGTATCTTTGAAACAATTTGGATTATCATTAATTTTACCTTGTATTCATTTACGACACATCATTCCAAGTTGATTGATACATTACATGCCATATTTTAGCATTGAAAGTTCCAATGAACCATAACGGTTCTACTAAACCAGGTGCCTTTGAACCAATTTCGACTATCAATAGTTTTACGTTATATTCATTCATGATACATCATCCCAATTTTGTTTGATATATTACATGCCATATCTTATCTTTGAAAATTTTTGAGGGTGTCATAAGGATACCATTAGAGCACGTGCCATTGTTTCGATTACAACCATTTTCAAAATGGTTCATTCCCGGAATCATATTTATCAATTGGCGAAAATAGTCATTTATATCCGCTTCTATCTCGTCATTACGATTTGTTTCATATATTACTTAATATATCTTCCCATTGAAAATTGCTAGATGGATAAGTAGAGGTACCATTTGTGCACGTGCCAAATGAACCGATTTAGATAATATTTGTGATTGGTTTGTGCCATGAACCATATTCATCGACTGACGAGAACAGATTTTGAAAATCTTTCATAGCCTCGGAGGAGTTACGGACGGACGGACGGACAGATCGACCAGAGATCCTCAATCTAACGAGATGCGACAATCCGTATATGCGAAATGGTTCGCGCAGCTTTCTTCTGCGCAGGTGAGTTGCAAGGATCTTGCCAGATGGCGCTGTAGGTCTTGATGATATCTGACGTAACCAAAATGTCTTCACAGCACTGAAAGCAGACGATAACGGCGACAAAGCAGAGATTTTAAATATTTCGATGTTTAAATACGACATGTCCGTTACATACGGAAAATTATTTAAATTATTAATTAAAAATTAAAGAAATTAAGAAAGAAATCAAAGAGTTCATTTCTATTTAATTAATACAAGAAGTATTGTTAGTCGGCCATGGTTAGTTACAAGATGACGACTCTTGCCATTTGAGCGTTTGTTACGAGATGGCGCCATGGGTAGTTTTGCCATATCAAGTTTGCTATGGGAATTTTGCTTGTGTCGCATCTCGTTATATTAAGGATCTCTAAGACAGACAGACAGACACGTTTCCCCCCACTGATAGCATAAAGCACCTTTCGGTACTTAAAAACGTTATAATCGCTTATAGCTCGTCGTTACGATTTGTTTAATACGTACATTGTTTACTATATCTTAACATTGAAATTTGCTAGGTGGTGTCATAAAGGTACCATTTGTGCACGTGCCATTGAACCGATTTCGATTTTATTTGTGATTTCTTCATGCCATGAACCATATTAATTGATTGACGAAAACAGACTTTTGAAAATCTTCATAGCCTTCGAGGCGTTAGAGTTACGGATAGACAAGACACGTTTCCCCACACTGATAGCATAAAGCACCTTTCGGTACTTAGTAAACCATAATGGGCTAGTCAAACTTTATTTCTTACCACAAACAAAATTCACCTTTAAAACTGTTGAATTGCTATCAGACCAGGCTCATGGTTGGTGCGTCATGGAGAAAGAAGGGAAAATTTTTTGGAGTCCTTTTAAATGCCCAAAATTATATTTCTTAACTCTGTTCTTCATAAAATACTGAACATTTATTTTTGTTGGTTTTTTGTTATTTTAGAAATTTATGTTGTGGGTTGTTAGGGGAACCAAGTAACATATATTCAAACGCAGAGTGAGAAGGCCAACCAATGGGAGGAAGTTCAACTGATATGAATCCGTGAGATTACGATCTCTTCGCCAAAACGAAAGAGCTTCTTAGACTACATTCGCACTACGAAACTAGTTACAAATAGAACTAGTTTCTTTTCTGGTTCCAGGTGAACCACTTCTAATTGAACACTAGTTTTATCATCCTCCTGTTCGCACTGGAAATCCTGTTTAGAGGTGGAAATCCAGTTCCAGACAACAAATAGAGCGTGCCCTGGAATGATTAAGGCTTCTTCATCGTTATTTAAAGATGGCGCTTTTTGTTTTCCAAATTTAGTTTCGCCATCTTGACACTTCTTGATTTGTTTGAGATTGAGAACACTGTTGTTCGGTAGCCATTGTGTATTTTTAATCCGTGATCGTATTGCTATTCGTGAAGACTTGTGGGAAAACTATCCAGAAGTCTTTGCATGAACAAGCACTCTCCAGCCCCAGATCCAGTTTGAGAAACTGGGGTTGGAAACCCCAGTTCCAGAGCCGAAAGAACTAGTTCTTCTTACACCCAGTTTTGTTCGCACTTCACTGATAAAACTAGTACCTCTGATAGAACTAGTTTCTTTTGGCTAGTGCGAACGAGCCTTTAGAAGGAATCATTACAACATAAAAACCGCCATTATCCATGCCATAGGATGGTCAGCTCGAGACATCAACAGAGAAGGACGCGCTGATGGTATACGACGCTTTCCAGAAGCGTGACAGAAGCTGGTAATCATGGGGGAAGGGGATTACAATGAAGAAATGTTTCATCTAATAATAAAGCCTTTTCAATAATAGAACACTTTTGCCATTACTTTTTATCCAACCCCTTGATATTCATCCCATTATCGAAATTCTACTTCCCGAATTTGAGATCGCTTTGAATTTGTGTTCACCATTTAAGAATCAATTAAACGGTCTTTTCAAAGTCTTTGATCCTGAAAAGGATTTTGAAAAATCAATTCCACAAAAGCGTTATTCTATTGGGAAAGAAGCAGGCGCTCATTGTTCGTGGAATGCACAATGCGAATGACATGTATCAAATTGTTTTTTCTTCAATTTCTTTTTCCTCATTGAAAACGATTCAGATTGCGCCAACAGCAGCTATTGGCAACAAGGATTCGCCGATTGACAGTTCACCATAGCAACCGACAGAAGGGCCAGAAAAAAATTAGAAGGGGTAAGAGGATATAAAAAAGGAAAGGGGGAAAAAAGAGAGGAAGGAAAGTCTTTTACTTTAACACATCAAAAAAATCTCATATCTCATAAGCCTATCAGAAGGCCTCCAACCCAGCCGCTTCTTACTAATTTTGAAGTTTTACCAATATCAGAAAAGAATGTAAAAGGGAAAAAAATCTTTCACCCGTTCTTTCCAATTGAATTCAGTCCAATGCAACAACAGCAGCAGCCGAGGACTTTTCACATCGAAAACACTAAATAGTAAATGCCAAGAGTGACACTTGCAGATACTTGGCAATAGCAAAGGCTGAGGGCGAATAAGAAAGGGGAGGGGGGAGGAGGGACCAAATAAATGCCCCAAACAACAAAACCCCTTTTCACTTCACAGCGGCGGAAACTAAAGCGCTTTCATTCGCTCTCTCTCTCTCTCTCTCTCTTTCTTTTTAATTTTCGCCCTGCAGCTCTCTTCCCGTCTTATTACAACTCGAGGAAAAGATGAAATGGTCAGTATCGGGAGAAGAGGCCCCTGGACAAGTAACGTTCGTCCCTAAGCCTCTTAGAAACAAAAATCAATACGGGTGTTGATTGGCTCCTGGCAACCTTTGAAGAGCCATTGACAATGGCATTAGGAGTCTCCGGTGCGATTGAGGCTTCGTCCACTTTACAAAGGATAATTGGCCGAGGAAATAAAGAAAAAGGGGAAAAGCGAAACAGTTCAACACGGGAATCGCTTAAAACTCGCTCGGAAAAGAACAACGACCAACTCCGCTTGCCAACTTCAGATTCCATCGCTCTCTCCTCCCCAAATTACCGAGGAGCTGCGGCAAAACGGTTTTTCTTCGAAGCTTGTAATCATCAGAGATATAATTTCTGCCAAGGAGTAACGATACTATAGAATGCTGAATACCATTAATGAGTACATGGTAAATCTAAGTGGCCAAAAAAATCCCATTACAGCTAGACCAAAAATGTGGCCAATAAAGATCTAGCATAATTACTTATCTTTAAAATACAAAATATAGCGTGTAAATTAAATAATAGGAAACGATCCTCCAAGAGCGCGCAAGGACAAAATACAATGAAAATGTTCCAGGAAGTATTTTAATATACGGCATACGCTTCGAGAAAAATTACTTTGAAATGTGATGTCAAATTTTGTTCGCAACACATGGGCTAATAATTCTGCTTCTATGTGAGTATATAGCCCGTTAATCGTTCTAATTTATGCCCATGTACAGTCTAGTCATAGTTGAACACATGAATAGCACATCCCAAGCGTATACCTGCTATCCTATTTTCATTCAGAAGGGACAGGTCCAGTCTAATCCGTCTTGACTCTGGTATACAGGCATACGCTTGGGATGTGCTCGTCGCGTACTCCCTCCTGACAATAATAAGCGATAGCGCCTGACAGCTGTATCGTTAAAGTCTCTGCCTACTGCCTCAAATGTCAGAGATCGAATCCAATATGGATAGACATTTTTTTTTTTGCTCATTATCGCGTTGTTGATTTCGTTTAAGTTTTAAACAGTGTATGTAAAAAACACCATAAACAGATTAAAGTTTTTCATCCAAGTGTGCAATTTGATCTGTTTATTTGAGGGCTTAAAAACTTTTTTTTTTTTCAAACGGTATATAATTGATTACGAGAATAAACAATTTGTAAGACGAAAGATTAAAAATCAATTTGAAAACTCGATATAAACTTAATTAAATACATTAATGCATATACAAAATAATTCAAATGATTCTTGTATATATTCAGAGAGACCTCAACACTTATTTTTATTGTTAACAAAAAAAAAATTTCTTTTAATATATTTTATTTAAAACATAAATACGGTGTTAGTTAAAAAAATTCATTATAATTTATTGTCAATTTTATTTGAAGAGATTAGAAAAATATTTAAAAAAAACTGAAAATAAAAATACAGAAAATGTTATAAATATCTTCGGGATGCGCTAAAGGTTCATCAAAGGTGATTTTTAATACAGTATATCCCGATTATTCGGGGGAGTTTTATCAGGTTTGCGTGTATGCCTATTTGTGCATAATTTTAAGATGGTTATGGAAATACGCCAGGCAGAAATTTATTAAAAATACATATGGAGTCTGTTTAGAAACACAGCCTGAAAAATCCATCAGTTAGTCAGCATTTGAAATCATTTAATCTGCCACTTTTGGACAATATGTATAGGGTGTTGCAGATAACTACAGGGCAGTATAACAGGAAGCCTACTCGCTCGATTGCAGGGGCCGGCTAGACATCAAATGATAATTGGCAATTTTATCAAAAACATAACAGTTTTGACGTCCCCCCCCCCTCCCCGGCTGTGGAAACTGCTGGCTGCTGCAGACCACCATCTCCCTCCACTCTGCCAATCGACCGAGCCGGCCCCTGCAATCGAGCGGGTAGGCTTCCCGTTATACTGCTCTGTAGGTATCTGCAACACCCTGTATACCTAGGATTCGATGCACATAACTAGAAAACGAATCTTCTCTCTATTAATACGTACAAATACATGATCTGATGCCTCGGATGAGTTCATTAATGTCTTACTCGTGGAAGCAAATGTATGCGCACCCGATGATCTGTCTTTGTTCATTGAAAATAAAAATAAAATTGTTTCCACATGAAATGATAATTGTTTTAAAATGATGTAATATTTTCTATATAATAAAAATGTACAGATGAAATGTACTTTGAGTTCAATGAAAATAAATTTGACCACTCGGATGTAAAAACTCACGATGACTGCTTGTATACATCAAACGTTGAAGACTTTTACTAGAGGAATTCTACACAAATGTTGACCTTCGGTGACATGTTCAAATGTTAATACACTCCTAGTCGAATATGATGGTAAAGTGACTATTATGTAGAAGCCATACAGATGTTAACTTACTTCGATGATTTCATGCTTAGATGGTAATCAAGCTCTCATAGTCGAATGTGGTGGTAAATTGAAAATTTTATGAACAATGTTAGTTCCTTTAAATTCTGTATGAATACAGACAATGAATGTGATAATAAATAATGAGAAAATAAAACATAATTGAAACTAAATATTGATCTGATTAGTTGGGAACAACTTAACCACCCGCTTTACAGTCCGGACCTCGCGTCCAGTGGCTACCACCTGTTCCGGGAGCTAAAGGAAATAATCGGCAGCCTGCATTTCAGCGACGATGAACAAGTGAAAACTGCGTGAATTTCTTCACCGGCGGCAGCTTCTATGAAGTGATCATGCAGAAGTACATTGAGCGCTATGACAAATGCTTAAATAAACTTGGAAATTATGGAGAAAAATAGTTAAAGGTCCATAGAATCTGGTAAAGAAAAAATTTTGAAAATTATTTTAAAGTCATTAAAAAGAATTATTATGTGGATTAGTGTTTTCGGTGGTGTTTTGCTTTCTATAGTAGTTTTGTTTTTATTGCAAAACGGACCTTACTTTACGAATTACTCTCGTACATAATAGCCATCTTACCATCATCTGGACATGAGGTCATCGAAGATCAACATCTATGCATAATTCCTCTAGTAAAAGTCTCCAACGTTTGGATCTACAAGAAGTCATCGTGAGTGTTTACATCCGACTTGTCAAATTTATTTTCATCTGTACATTTTTATTATACAGCCTGTTTCAAAAGGTATAATCCAAACTTCACACGTAGTTAGGAGGCATGAAGGTGAACAGATTCTGTTAATACATGAGGGGTCGGAACTCAACCATTGCCAAGGTAACGTTAGAGGGGGGGAGCAGTAATCAGAGTGCACATGAAAACACACGAGTAAGTAAGGACTGTGCACACGTTTATTATGAAACTGCGAATCCACTGAAACTTTACAAAAGATGCTCAAAATGTGAGCCAGCCATGGCCTCACATGCATGGTGTCGGCGCAACATGGACTCCCGTATGCGGCCAAAGATTCCGGGCATTTCTCTGATGCCGTCTGAATCAACTGCGATGCGTGCTGCCAGATCTTCAATGCTGGTCACAGGTGTTTGGTACACGACTGATTTCATGTGGCCCCCCCAAAAATGAAATCAAGTGGACTGAGATCTGGTGACCTAGGAGGCCATGCCACAAGTCACCTCTTCCTATCCAGTGATTGCCAAATGTTCCATGAAGGTAATCGTGCACATCACGGCTAAAATGAGCGGGCGCTCCATCATGTTGGAAGTACATTTGCATGCGAATAGCCAAGGACACATCCTCCAAAAGGACGTGTTCCTTGCCAAAGAACTGCAACCTGTTTGTGTAATGCCATCATTTGCATGCTTTATCACTGGTC
>JAHWFO010059370.1:1984162-2021017 GCA_023313115.1 Rhysida immarginata
ACTCGGTCACAAAAACAAATACTACGCATTATACAGTAGAGCAGCGTTTTTCAACCTTTTTTCTCTCACGGCGCACTTGAACTATAATGTTGACCATAAAGAAGTACAGTCTACGTTTTTAGTATTTAGATATTAACATATCGAAGATAAGTTGATATAATAAAAAGAAAATAATTAAAATTCATAAAAAAAATATTATTTTGTTTATTAAAATTTTCGCGCACACCTAAACTCCCCTCACGGGACACAGGTTGGATATCACTCCAGTCGAGCCTAATAACCAGAGAGTAATAAATATATGCCCACAGCTGATTCGCATCTATTAATCACTTCATGGGGCATCTTTTGCAGCATACACGTCAGCAATCCTTTGGGCCTTTTGGACGGGTATGCCCATATATCTAATAGATCTAGTTTTGGGAAGTAAAATGCGTTATATTTGTTTTTGTTACCATCTCTTACCGAATGCTTACAAATTTTTGTTAATTTCTTTCTCAAGTGGAGTAATTTATATTTTCGAATTTTTCTATCATTTTGCGGATTATCCGAAGTCTACTGAAGAGTCAGGATGCTGTGAGTGTGATTCAGTCAAAGAAATTAAAAACTAAAAGGAATTTTAAAATTTTATTTGATTTTCATTTGGTATTGAAACAGCGGAATAAGAACGTTTACTCTTGTTTTTTGTTTGTTGGTTGCTTTTTTTTTTTAAAGAGAGTCATTTTTTTTCCTCTTTAATAACACAGTTTTCTGATATGTAAAATAGTTTAACGATAAGTTTCAAATGATATGTAAAACACTGTCACGTTCAAAATTATGTACATAAAAAATTAATTACATGGTTAGTCAAGTGCATTGATAAGTTTCTATTACATGTGATTGAGACAAACTAAATTCCTAAAACGAATAGTATATGTTTAAAAAATGGAAATGAAAACAAAGAGATAAAGAGAAAACGAAGCGTTTCTTGGTAGTAAATATATAATATAGAAATCTTATTTTTATTCTTATTTTGTTCCGTATTTGGCGAATGTCTGCTGCTTTCAGAAACAGACCCCCACGGAGGGTCGGCTCTTCTTTTCGGATACATGATATACATTTGGAAAAAAAAAACTGGGCTGGCGGAGATAATTTCTTTTTTGTAGAACAACGTTCATTTAGAGAGTGAGCAAACGAATTCTTAAGTCTCTCGACGCAGTCTTTACCTCAAAAAGTGGGGTTTAATCCGCTTTTTTGAATTTTCGAAAAATCAGTCTCTTTAAAGGAAAAATTGTTTTGTTCTTTTATGGTCTCACATGAACAAGTAACATTCAAAAGAGTCCAGCATGTTTTCACCGGAATCCATCTTTGTGGCAAGAAATTCATTTCAAAAATCGAAGCACTTTTTAATTGTATTCATTGTAAATGCAGATCAGCGAAAAAAAAACAGGGTGAAAAAATTTTCAAAAATAATAAAAAGAAAGATTATCTTTTCAAGACTCTGAATGCACATCCGCCTACGCACGCAGTGGTTTGGAAGGTCCAACAAAGGGGTAGGTGATTCGTTCGAGTCTACTTTTTTGTAATTTATTTATATTTATATTTTTTACATATATAGAGTTTTTCTTCTTATTGTTATTTTCTTATAATTCGCCTGAGTGAATTTCACATCGAACGCAGATAGAGGATATGACATTGAGAAGCAGTCTTCATGGACGGTTCCACAGACCAATGTTCACGACACCTCGAACCACTGACCTACTACGGTTGGAATTTCTTGTTTGCTGTCAAAGAGCACACAAAATAAAAGGAATCGAATTAAATACCTAATCGGTGTCAATAACTCAAATTAAGCAACCACAAACGTGGGAAAGGGGAAGAAGCACAAGCGGAGAATAGTGCAGGCTTGCATGCAATCCACAGAACAAACTCCCACTAGTCGATTAAATATATAAATAATAACGTGCTGAAAACACAATCGGATTTGATTATGAGACATCTAAAACTGATTAACAAATGGTGTGAGTTCTAGCAAGATGAGAATCTTTTATTGCAAAATTAAATAAACTAACGCAGAATGAAGCCAATAGAAGCATGCGCTGAAAATGTAAATGAAGGGATACAACTGATTTAATAAAGAGCAAACAACTTAAACCTAGACATGCAGTTTAAAATTTTATTATTTCATTAACAGCAAAACTATTTTTTACAAGGAAAGTTGCCAAATTAGTATCTCTTAAGAATGTTTGCTATCCGAGGAAATCTAATCATTTTTATCAAAAACTTATTTGGGTAAAATATATTTATGGCCTTATTCACCATATAGGATTATTCTGAATTAGGGTTAGAGTTAGAACGAGAAATAATATAACTTTTCTCTATTGGATAACGAGAGTGACTTTAACTCTAAGATTCCTAACTCGCACTTTTAACCCGAGATGGTGAATACAGGCATTTGACTGTATAACTAAGTTCTTTACTGGTAAAACACTGTCAGTCTTCCTGACGTAGTCAAATTATTTCTGTTACAGCCACTTCTATAAAAATTTCATTGGATCCTTAAATCGTCCGATACGATTTAGTCAACCATACAGTGTCATAAAAAGTTTTTTAACATAACCTTAATTTACATACTATAAAGGGTGTTTAGTAAATATACTGCAAAAATTCAAGGGGTGATTCTTTGTGTTATTTTAAGAATTTTTTTCATTTGATAATTACAGAATGCGGCTTTGTTTCGACGATACAGGGCGATAAAGGTTTTCGACAAAAACAATCCGTTATCACCTAACTAGTAGCGGACCGGCATATAGTCTGTGAAATTCAATTTTTGCACAGAAGGAATGCCACAGTGGTACGCGAGGCGTGTAACCATATCAGACTTCACAAGAAGAAAGATATTACATGTAAAATTTGTTAATGTACAATAACTGCTGAAAAAGACTATCACCAGCTAGGATGCGTGAATTCATTCTTCTCCTCATTGACTGCCGAACTCTTTCAAAAACACCAGGGTTGTTTCTTATTACATTACACCCATCAATATCCCATTTCACAAATCTTCTATATTTTCTACTGGAGTAGTATAAACTAACGACTTCAGATGCCCCCATAGAAAAAAAACTCAAGGGATTTAAGTACGGGATTGAGCAGGCCATCAGTGAAATCCACCTAAACCAATCCATCGGTCTTGATATGTTGCAGTTTTTTAATGCGCTGGTGCACCATCATGCATAAACCACAATAAATTTCTCGTTGCCAATGGTATATCCTCTAGAAAGATAGGCAGCAAGTGTTCCAAAAACAGCAGTTTCTAGTAATCAAAGTATTAAAAGATATCAGTATTGATCTTGTCGAAAAACCTTTCTCGCCTTGTATCTTCGAAACAAAGCGGCATTCCGAAAATCATCAAAAAACAAAAAAAAATTCTTAAAATAATCCAAAGAATCACCTTTGAATTTTTCCGTATGTTTAGTAAACAATTTGTATAATAAGTGCATAAGGTTTACTGATATAAAAAAGAAACTGTGACTGAGCCCATAGTTGACAAAGATATTGCTTATTTTTTAGTTCAGAAAATGGAACATCTACTTGATTTTAGTCAACTCTACCTGATTTATACAATTGAATCTGGTCAGAATAAATCACGAGTTATTTACATAAAATTCGTTTCCTACATAAAATTAGGCTCATCAAAGGCAAATAATTTGTCTCAGAAGTCTGCCCATGTCGAATTCTTCAGCAGTCTCTTCATTTTTAATAAAAAAAGAAAATCTCTAACAATATTTAATTAAATTTTCATGAAAAATACGTAACTGCATAGTTTAAGGAACCATCTATAGACCGGGAGAGAAACTCGCGTTTCTCAAGTGACGTCTTTAGACATTATTGAATTAAAAGTAGCAGCAAACAATTCGCATTTTGAGTAAAGTTGATCGATCAGTCTCCCTTGCCTTTTTCTTTCGGGTTTTATCTAAGCCTGCCTTTAAATGCAGACTATTTACTCGAAAAGGCTTGCCTGGTGAAACTTAGTTTCATTTTTCATCTTTAATTTTACGTCCACATGATGAAGAAAATATTGCAGAAAAATATTTCGCTGTGGCAGGCAACCATTGCAATTATAAAACCGAAACTAAACGCGAATACTAACATTGGAAAACAATTTTGTACTTCGCGATCATTAAAAAAAATGGCAGCTAGGTGAGAGAATTTTTAAGCGTAGTACAATAAATGACGACGAGCGCGCATTTGTTTTAGAGGCATAAAAGATCGCGAGCAAGTTTTTAGAAGTAGCCATACATTTCTTATTGGTTGTCGCAATTTTGCTTTCGAAACTTCGCTTTCGCGCTGGCCTTTGGCGACGGAAAGGTGGACGGAAATTAGATAGAAAAAAAGTGAATTCTCTGTAAGTCTGGAACGTACTATATGTATTTATCTATCATAAGTATCGTGAAATAAAAAAATAAAGTGGTCAAAAGTCGCGAAGAGCTGTCTGTCAAATAATAGTTATATAAACCGAAAGAAGCATTCGAGAGCTGTGGCAAAATTGCTTTGGAGCATATTTCGCGTTGCAACGGATCGCATTCGACCGTGTCCGTATTATGTATCAGTAAATGAAATACTGATAAATAATGACAATTTTAATAAAATATACGGATTATGTTCGAAAATTTTAAAAAATTGTTTGATTTAAGCTGTATGGTATAAATTTATGTTCGAGTTAATAGGTAAAATTTCCATTAATTAATGCTTCAGGGGGATAAGATCAAGAATTTAGTTCAACTTAAACAGAATTTTGACTTATCAAAGTTCGAGTAACTCGGGTTAACATGTAGTCCCGTTACACGTAACTACTCTTATGTCAGATGACTCACTCTTCTTTACCTTCATGGTTTTTTTATTTTTTCCTTTTTTCTTCCAAAATGTCAAAAAAAAAAAAAAAAATTTAATTATTTTTTATTTCTGAAAAGAAATTTGAAAAGCTTCAGCCATTTTCATCCAACAGAATGCGAAAGCTGACCTTTTCCCTTCAAAAAAAGAGCCAAAGTTAACGTCATACGGCAGTTGTGCGCAGGTGCGGAGCACGTTTTTAAGGTTCCATATCTAAAAGTAAAAACGGAACCCTATTACTAAGCCTCCGCTGTCTGTCCGTCCGTCCGACCTTTTAAGGGCTGTATCTTTTGAACGGTAATAGGTAGCCAGTTGAAATTTTCACAGAATATCCGGTATTATGAGAGATTGTCTAACAAATTATAAAAAATGTAAAATTTATTTTTTATTTTTTTTATTATTATTATTATTTTTTTGTTCTATCGTAAAAACAGTTATACATACAAGCGTCAAACTTGGCATGATTGTAGTCCTAGTATTACAACAAATAATAAAAAACTGGTTAAATGTGAATTGGACTTGCAAACGCCAAACAAAATCTTTTTTCAGATGATATGTTAATTTAATATTTGAAAATTTTTTTGTTCAAAGCGCTTTGTTCAAATTACAAAGTAAACAATCTAAGAAGTGTGCGAGATTAATTTATTTTCAACGCGCTTATTTTATAAATTTCGATACTTCAACTATTATAGATTATATAACACAGTGCGACATCTTCCAGAACCTGGCATATTTTGATAAAATATTATATGGTATACGGAACTCTCGATGCGCGAGTCCGACTCGCACTTGCCCAATTTATTTTTTTTTTTTTATTTTTTATTTTTTTTTAGTCGCATGTATTTGCGTTTGCAAAAAATTTCTCTATCGATATAGGGAATCTGACTATAAATATGTAATATTTTTTCAACTGTTGGGAGGTGCATTAATTACTCCAAAATGGCTCATCAGAGCCAAACAAGTTATTTACAAAAAATATTTGTGTTAATGTACATGTCGAATATATTGAGTTTGATTCGCCAGCATGAACGCTATAGCCATATCTTCATTTTTGAGAAAAATTAATATCCCTAAAAAGGTTTGACTAATTTTCATATAAAAAACATCATGGCACAATTTAAGGTACACTCTAAGAGAGTATTAATATCATTTGAGTCTGCTTTGTGTCGTTTTTGGAAGAGTCAGCTGCACAAAATTGGTCACAAACAGTCTGTAACGTCCCGTTTGCCTCGTCGGTTTAATTTTGCAATGATTTTTGAATTATAAAGCAAAATAATAATCCTTGTGTTTCTTTACTGTGTCGGATAACCTTTCAATTGACCGAAACCTTTAAACAGTTTAGCGCAGTGTTGCGTGTGGCTTTACAGAGAAGCTGACTTTACATATTGTTGCCCTCACAAGAATTAAGGATTATTATAATGTTTGGTTTGGTTTGTTTGGTATTAACGTCCTTTTCAACTGCCATGGTCATTTCAGAACGGCGTTATAGGAACCGCAAATTTTGCCTCGCAAGGGTTCTTTAACGTGCAGCCGGCACGCGACTACACGGAACCGAAGGAATTACGTGATCTCAGGAGTTTCCCCCTGAAAAAATCCTCCTCGTCCTCGGTCGGGGTCGAACCCGCGTCCTCAGGCATCAGAGGCGATCACGCAACCACTGAGCCCGATTATAATAATGTGATGGCGTGATAAATAATATGGAGAATTGTTAGCAATGATGTCAGAGCGGTGGTAAATTTTGTTGAGAAGGAGTCGAAGTTTTTAGAACGGATGAGGAGCGGCAAATTTGTTTTTGGAGGAGCGAGAAATAATATGGACTTATTGGAGTTTACTCTAGTTCGAGACTATAAATTGTACTCCGGTCGCCGCGATAAGAAAAAAGCACCGGTCACTTATAGATTTGATATGCGTAAATTTGTTATACAGGGTGTTTCTAAACTATCTTCCGTATTCTACATGTTTATTACTCAAAAACTATTACAGGTTTTAACGTGATTTTTTTATTCACAAAGGACAACTCAAAAGTTTTTTAGCCTCCCGTGAGTTGATAATGAAACAGGCGGTTGGCGCGTAGTGCCATTTTTGGCGCGTTGTTCCATTTTCTGCGAGACGCAGCAAACAATGGCGAGTGTTCAAGAAACAGCCAAATGCGTGTTATGGCTTGCGAAATTTAAGTCAATGATTACAATTCAGAGAATGTTCAAACAAAGTTTAAAACGGATCCTCCAAATCATAAGTCAATTAAGTTACGGCATGAAAAATTTTTAAACACAGGCAGCCTGTTACACAAAAAAGGATGCTGGTAGACCTTCAGCGACGCCACAGAGTAAAAAAAGGTCAGGGAGGCGTTCGATCGCAGTCCCCGTAAATCACTTCGCCAAGCGGCTCGTCAACTGGATATTCCAATGACATCCGTACATAAAATAGTGAAACACTGCCTTCGTCTTACATCCTACAAAATCCAGATGATGCATGAACTGCAGCCAGATGATCGACCGAAGCGCAAAACGTTTGCTGAGGATATGCTCCAAAAAATCGACAATGATCCCACCTTCCTTGAGGATATTTTGTTTTCTGATGAGGCAACATTCCATACTTCCGGAGCAGTAAACCAACACAACTGATGCATTTAGGATTCATAAAACCCCGACGTTCTAAGGGAGCACAAAGGTTAATGTTTGGTGCGGTTTAATGCATGATCGAGTAATCGGACCTTTCTTTTTCGTTGAAGACACCATTACCGCTGTAACCTACCTAGCTATGCTGGAGAACTACCCGATTCGACAGGTGGAAGAACTGCAGCTCAACATAGTCTACCAACAAGATGGAGCACTTCCTCACTGGGGCAGTGCCTAGATACGAACTTTCCAGGACGATGGATTGGAAGGGATGGGCCAATCCTTTGGCTTCCTTGCTCACCCGATGCGAACCCTCTGGTTGTTTTTCTTCTGGGGATATGTGAAAGACAGAGTGTACAAGACCAACGTTGATGACATTGAAACTCTCAAGAACAGAATTATTGAAACAATCGCTGAAATCACCCCCGAAATGCAAGCCCGAATATGGGAGGAAATCGAGTTTCGCTTTGACGTCCTTCACGCCATAAATGGAGGGGGGGGGGCACATTGAAATTTATTAAGGCATGCTAAGAAACGTTTTGAGTTTTACTTTGTGAAGAAATAAAATTACGTTAAAATCATGTTGGGAATTAATTTAGAAACACCCAGCATTTTGGTCGTATTGTCTGTTGCGCATGGAATGGATTTGTTCATCGGAGATGAGGACAAGTACACCCGATCGGGAGGTTTTACGGGAGATGATATTCACAATCAGCTGAATTGACTTGGCTATCAAATATTGAAGATATCATTACCAATTGAACCACACCATGACTTATAAGTCTAAATCCATCATCGTAGAGTCGCTGATTCTGGAAAATTGTTATTGAGCTAAGGGAGATCTATCTACTGAATGGACGTAACTATTGCTCGTGATGAAGAATGCGGATAAGTTTGCTTGACTTTTATTGACATGTTGAGTCGACTATGGTGTAAGGTAAGAGAGGAATTTCCCTTATTAACATGATCACGACCCTGCTTCTATTGCCCTCTTCCTTCTCTTCGCTCTTACTGGAACTGTATAAGCCCCAATATGAGAATAGATGATGAGTAATTTACTATCGTCGCCATTTTGAAGTTCCGAGGGGCATATCGTTTTCCCGGCCCCTAACTCTAAGAAAACTGAAATAGCGTTCAGTCGAATATTTTGCCTATAATGAACTGTTTGCATATGCTTGGATGATTAACAATAGAATGATTGATTAGTTGGTTTATTAGAATTTTTGGCGTCGACTACTAAGGTCATTTTGCGCCTTTTACACAAGTTATATCTGTACGCAGCCCAAGACAAACACAAACATCCATGCCCACGGCGGGATTCGAACCCACGACCTGGTGGACTCGAGAACTAGAAAGCCTACGCCTTAGCCCTCTCGGCCACCTAGCCGGCCAATAGAATGAACTTTAATGGATTAGATATTTCACCTATTATTAGAATGTATTTAATCTGCTACCGAGAAATATCCGATGGAACCGTACGGAGTCGTGAGTTGGACCTGTTCTAGGAATCACGGACGCATTCAGGGACAACAAAAGAAATTGTCGACGGGCCACAAGAAGGTATCTCGTAAGCAGAGACCCGGATGATTTCAAATTTGAAAGCTGGAATTGCACCAAGGATTCGGAATAGACATTGTCAAGACATTGATCAAAAACGGAGGAGACATTGATCAATTGCAGTTTCCTTCTTACTCAGGAATAGTTCAGGCAATTGCAATAGACTGCTTAGTCCCTATCTCCTGTTTTTGACGGACGGGCATGAGCCGACTTCATGAGAGTCAGCAACTGGAAGACGAGAGTCGCTAGTCACACCCCGAATTTACCTGTGCAACGGATTATTATCGTTACCTTTTGATTTTAAGAGTTGATCATACTGTATATAAGGTGTGCCCAAATGTAAAGGAGACTTTCACTGCAGCGCCGTTGAATCTAGTCGAAGCTGGTAAATATGCTCGTCGATAGATGCAGCGTCGTCCCAGCTCCCCACGTTCCAAAACAGCTCACTCTGTCAAGAAGGCCGGAAAAGTGATGCTCAGTTTCTTTTTCGACGAAGAAGGGCCTATACTCCTCGATTGCTAGAACGGGATGAAACAGTTAACGCTGAACAGTACTGCAACAGTTAACGCTGAAGCCGAAACGGGCCATCCAAAACAAGCGCAGAGAGAAGCTCTCGAAATGGATTAAGCTCTCATTCAGTGGTGCTAAGCCAACACTAACCCACTTGTGGCCAAGAAGAACCTCCACCTGCTGGAAACATTTTGATGGGAAGTCCTCAAACATCCTCCGTAAAGCCCCGACATCTCCCCATGTGACTCCCATATTTTCGGCAATTAAAAAAATATCACTAACAGGTCATCGGTTCACATGCGACAAGCGAGTGCAGAACACCGTGGAAAAAGGATTCATATGCAACCCAGGAGTTTCAACAGTGAAGCCATCATTCGCCTCTTTTGCTCTGAGATCAGTCCATCATTACCAAAGGCGTACTTATGTGTAGGCGTAATGTTACACATTAAGTGTACGTCAAATAATCTGTACTTAAAATATTCTGTAATTGAAATATTCGTTAGATATAAACGTAGTCTCCTTTTCATTTGGGTACACCTTATAATTATCAGTTATGTTGAAATTTGACTACTTCCCAAAATGAGATCATCTGACTTTTGGCTTCTGATCATTTAATTAAACGTTTCTTTCTTTAAATAAATAAAGTACCCGTACCGTTATTATTTCGTCGTTTTACTTATTTACTGTCCCAGAATTGGAGGACCATTGAGTAATGTGATCTTGAAATATCCTTATAGCTGCAACCAAATGGCGTGTTTATATCAGGAAATAAAGGTAAGAAATAGCTATTCCGAACATTTTAACCTGAAGGATCCATCCAGGAAAGGCAGTGCAGGGTATTTGGCGGGCATTTACCCGAGCCCCAGGGGTTTGTAATGTAATTGTTCGAAATGACGTTGCATCCTATTTTTTAATGGTTACAGTTTTTTAAATCGTAACAGTGCATACTTATACACATCCTTATGTAATTTCGTAATTTCAAAACAATTTTTTCAATTTTCAACACACTTCTCGAATCATGAGTTTTTTTTCATTTAATTTCAGAAAAGTATTTTGAGATTTGGGGAAACGATTACGCTTAGACACCGAGTGTTCGGCCAATAAACATCATAACACAGTGCGACTAACAAAAGAAATCTGTGCGATTTAAAAGACCGGTACGCATTTGGCAACTTTCCCCTGTAAGGCCCATGTTTTTATAAGACGTTTAGACTTAAAAAATACCCTAGTTACAGCTTCCTTAATCCAACATGCAATTAACGTGGAGAAATGATATAAACTTTAAATAATGTTCTAATCTGTTAAAATGTGCTTAAGCAATAAACACTATAGAAACAACAAAGTTCTTTTATGCGATTCTTATTAATATAAAATTTTGAAATAAGTTCAGAACATTTACCTTTATAATACATTTCACGATTCATGGTAGGACAGTTTTTCCCCTGAAAGAAGAAAAGAGAGTTAAACCTAAAAATAATAAATTGATTGTGCAAAGAATCTTCTTAAATCTAGAAAACAAAATTTCGAAATAAAACGGGCGCTTTCTTCAGAAAGAAAATGCCTTCAAAGCTTAAGGAACTCTATTAGTGAGTCCAAAATTCCCACCGATTGCTGGCATGTACGTGTTCGTGTGCGTCTCTTGTGTTGTGTGTACCTTTTCAATCGAGGATAACATCGCTTAAAAGGAAAGGCAAATAGAAGCGTTTTCTGTTTGGACTCGATTCCACAGAGGATTTGCGCAGAAAACGTTCGACATTTGTCGCGACAAACTGTTTGCATTCACCTCCACACCCATCCACCCACCACCCACTCTTTGAATCTCCTTCTCACTCGGCCTAATGAAATCAGCTTTCAAGAACAAGGTCCAAAGTCCCAGCGGTGGGTGCTCGGTATTTTTAGACGACGACTCCGTACAAAAGAGAACAGTCAAAAGCCGACTTTGTTAATTCCGGGCAACGAACAAGAGGGGGTATACTTCGGTCTTCAAGGAAACAATCACTGGCTCAACGCTCAAGAAAAAGGTTCAGACGTTATTGCCTACAAGCCCGAATTATAGCGCGGACAAACACAGATTGCAATGAAATACTACTGAAAAAAATTCAGTGAGTTAAATTTAGTCATCGATTATAAACAGCCATTGACGTTCTTTTCTTTCCCGTGTAAACGTGTTTGATGTGTTCATCAACTCTGCTCGCTTCACGAGTATTTTCCAACAAAACATTAAACGGGCTTAATATAATCTAATACTATATTCTGGGATGGCGATTTATCGAACGCAGTTTTCATGACGGAGCTTTCAACTTTATCAGCTATTTCTCAGCAATTTGTTGTCAATTTTTCAACTTTATTCAAACTGTCAAGCCCTTAATGCCATGAAATTGCTAATTAATTAATATAACCTTAATTAACATTGAGTGACTATTACAATAAGATAATGGTCCAAATATCTGCTAAAATGCAAACTCAGTTTATCTATTTCTTTATGGGTTTAGGTAGGTTTTTGACTAGGCCCAAACTACTAGAATCAGCGGCGTTCGTAGGAACGATAGAAGGATTTGGATGATAAATGGGTGATCAATGTCCGTGGAATTTTATTTTTAAAATTTAATTTACTTACAGATTTATGCCATTTGGCCTGCTGGAAGACGTTTATGACTCTTTTGTTTGCGATATTGGTGTTAAGGCTGAGCGTGCTATTTTATGATTCAGACTTGAAGATAAATGAGATAAAAAGAGAAGTCGCAAAATAAAGGGTATCTTGACACAGCAATTGTTTACATTACTGTTTAGTAGAATTTTGCTCTACTGATGGTGTCCACTCAAAGGAAAATTTCCAAAACTAATAAAAAAAAAATTCAATCTTAGTGTTTTAGTAAAAGCAGATTCAACAGAATTTTCATTTCTTCTTTTGTTTTCTGGTGCTATAAAGAGAAATTTTGTTTTTGAATGGAGTGTTATTTTCTTTGAATAAATGGCCACAGAATTCTTTGCCTTCCAGATTAGAAAAAGTCACTAACTGTCGTTTTTATTCAGTGTGTACACAAAAGAATATCACAGTTTCAACAATTTTCTTAGCTCTCATAGCGATGGGGTCTGAGCAGAAATGTTACAATGGATAAAACAAGAACTGCCAATTTCATGCAACTTTCATTACAAATGTTCACTGTTCGGTAGTCCATTTCGTCCCATACGAGAGTCAAGATGTCTGCTATGATTGAATAAATGGTTGCAACAATCCCGTGTCCAACTCAGCCAGTTCGATCGGTAATGGTGGAACCTAAACATGATTCTGACAAATCCCCAAAGGAAGATATCATATGGGATGAAGTCGGGAAAATATGAGGACTATAGTAGGAGAATCTGTTCTCGAGCATCTAGACTGTATCACCTTATAAAGCTTCATAATACTTGGATAGTTCTTCTTTCATCTAATGTAACATTTGTCCTCAAACTATCGCTATAAGAAATAAATTGCTCAAACTATAATATTCTTGTGTATATCCTGTATTTAATAGTGAGTATCTGCCACATGTGTCAATTTTTTTTCATTTTTTAAAAATAGTCTCATTTAAATTTTGAAAAAACATCCAATCAAGTTAAAGTAAATCAACTGAGTAAAATAACGTGCCTATTCTAGCAGCTTTAAGCACCCACAAAAGCAAATTGTATGGCTTAACAATCACTATAGGTCTGTGTTAGCCAACCGTAGCCAATCTTGTCGCCTTTAAATCAAAATGTTTAGAAGCAACCAGAAGCCTGTTTCACGGATTGACATGTGCTTTAATGATCCGCATAGAACAAACGTTTTTATTTTGTGTTCAAAACATATGGAAAAATGCCGGACGAGATTGCATGTCAGTTTCAAAGTTTAAAAAAAAATGCAAAGTCATACGCTTCACACTGCAAGTTGCAGTCAAAACTTTTCTAGCTATTAAAAGTTTATCCTCGTCGTTTGGGGATAAAAAAGTAAAAGGATGCAGGCATAAGCGATGGCAAATCAAATAAATACGTTTCCTAATTTGTATGCAGGTTCGTCGACTAATGCAACCACTATCTTGATTGGCTGTAACAAATGCGGTCGATTTTTGAAGCCAAGCCAGTACGTGAAGAAAATAAGCAAAATTTTATCTGGTACGCGAAAAGGAAGAGAGAGGAGCGAAAAGAAGAAGAGGGGGAAAAAAAGACAACTACTTTTGCGGCAATTGATTAAAACGATGGCCAAGTTACAAAAGAGATCCCTCCAATCCCTCCATCGAATTTAGAAATCTCTTTTAAGAAGTAAGAGTCGTCGGTCAAGAGTTAAAGCTTTTCTCAAACTGTGCCTTCTGCTTTACCAAGGCAATTGTCGCCAAGATTCTACTGCAAGAAAATGTACTAAGAGCGAGACCCGTTATTCAAAAGACACCATTATAGATTTATACCTAGAACGCTTTCAACGAAACTAAAATATCTTATGAAATAATTTTAATTGCAAAACCAAGGCAGCATTTTCACTTATACGATATCAGTATTTTTTTCCTTCCATCTATGCGCAAAGTGAAAGTCTGATAACTGAAGCTATGCTTCAACTTCAGGAAATTAGGATGAAAGACGTAAGGGAAAATTCCGCGACCTGGATTCGAACCAGGGACCACGAGTATCTAGCTCGTCCCCTTTACTAACTGGGCCATCTTATTGAATTTTCACGTAGAATCTATTAATGGCGTAAATGGAGGGATTACTGTGTGCGTTTAAATGTTACGTGTGCACCAATGCATTTACATTCGTTGTTCAAAACATTGTATTTTTGTTATCGTGTTTTGTGCGTGCAATTTTGTGGCTACCATTCCTTTGCTCTTACCTGCTTGTTCCTAAAATCGATGTTGGTTCTCACGGGGCGGTGCAAGAGCGGCATCGGCGGCCGGAAGTTGCTCCCGAGCGGCGCCTTAGGATGCTCTTTCTCCCCTTGCATTAATTTTCTCATGGCGTGGAGCTGCAAGAAAAAAAGTGAAATAAATCCCACTCTTATCAACAAAAATTTCATTTTCACATTTAAAGAACAATATTATTCCACACCGGGAAACAAAAAAAAAGTAAATGGGGGCAATATTCTTCAAACAAAATCTTGACACGTTGCTTCCAGTTTGTTATTAAATGAAGGGGAAAAGAACAACACAACCCAAAGAATATTAACAAAAAAGTTTCCATTTAAAAAGCAGAATTTGTTTTTATGTTTTACGCTCTCATTAAAGAAAAACTATTCAAAAATTGCGTAATTAAACAAACAAAAGGAAAACTATTTTATTTGCTCTCCGAGCAGTAAAACGAGACAACAGGATCAGAAATTAAAGAAACCCTCTTTGGGGTTTAAACGAAAGAATCTGTTCAAAAATAGTTTTTCAATTCGATAACTTTTTCCGAATGCAACATGAAATTTGTAATTCATAAAAGTAAAATAATTCACAATATGAATAAACAATAAACCATAGTGGAAACTGACCGTGAGGAGCTGTGGATGCCTCTGGAGTACAAGGTAGGAGGCAGTACTTGACCGCAAAAGAGATGGCATATATATACAAGGTGGATACAAATATGAGCCCCCCCTTTTATTTTCGTAACCGAAGCAAATATGTCAATTTTAATGAATCCAAGGAATAGGAATTTGTGGGTGACCTATCCCATGGTGCAGTTTTCATCATCCCAAATATGCAAACTAGGACACATTCAAATTTTTTCTTAAAAACCGTAACAGATACACGAAAAATTACAATTGAAGACTTGTTCAGCATGGAATTCCGAACAAAAAAAAATTCCAAAATCCGATGAACGGATCAACGACAATCACAATTATTTGTAATTTACAAACAGACACAATGCATAAATAATTTTACTCCAAAGTTAATCATAAGTGCTTTTTCTCATGAAAGTGAATGTTATTATGGTAATTTTTGGCAATTTCTTGAATTGCATATTGAACATCCAAATGTCTTTGTGAAATGCATGGAGAGGTAATTAATAAATTCAACGTGTGCTGATTGGTGATCCGTTCATCGGATTTTGGAATTTTTTTTATTTTGTTGGGAATTCCATGCTGAACAAGTTTTCAATTGGAATTTTTCGTGTATCCGTTACGGTTTTTTTTTTAGATAGGATTTGAAAGTGTCCTAATTTGTATATTTGGGATGATGAAAAGTGCACCATAGGATATCCACAACTTCCTATTCGTTGGATTCATCAAAATTGACATATCTGCTTCGGTTACGAAAATAAAAGGGGGGGGGGGTCATTTTTGTATCCACCCTGTATATTTCGACTACTAAAAAGGGTACCATCCGAAATTGTATTCACACCAAACTGAAATATTTTACTCACCTAATACTAAATATTGATGCATTCAACATAAGAAATTGGGAAATTTTGTTTATTTCGAAATAAACCGCGAACGTTTGAGCGTTAATTTGATATAACAATATATGAAGTTTCCATGAGCAAGCCTTCTCTCTAGGAGGTGTTGATAAAGCAATAGAAAGACTTCATAGTTACACCATAGTTAAAGCGGTGATTGTAATTATGTGCTTGACGGAACTCCTTTCCTCCGCCACTCAACAATACGCACGAATCCGCTCCACATGAAAGTAATGGAACTACTTCTTACTAAGAAGCAGTATAGAACAACTGAATGGATTCTCAAGATTCTAAACAAAACTTATTTTTTAAAAATAAATAATTAAAATTAGCTAATTTCTATCCAGTAAAAAAATCATTATTATAAGTAATAACCTGTTCCTTAATTTATTATTTTATTTTATTAATTAATTCGGTAATCTTCGTAAAATTTCCAGGGCTGACATCATGTATTCGCGAATGAAACAGGGCAAGGCTGTCGAGTGATCTAATGGGGCCAGCGGCCGAGAATACGCTGCGCTGGTAGAAGGGGTGCTTTAAAATTTTAAATAAAATAAATATTCATGGTTACTTACCTCATCTTATAAATTATTTGCAGACGAATAATTGTATAGCAAAATTAAGATTTTGTGCTATATTACACTGCTATAACTGCAATTCTTTGGCGACAGTCATTAACGATTTTGGTTCTAGCTAGCCGCCAGTTTTATTTTGTTATTTTTTTTGTTTTTTTTTTTACCTCACTTCTTCCGTGCATTGGCTATCGCTTCCAAAGTAAGCTTGTGCGCAAACAAAGTATTCACCGCACAGGTTCGGATAGTTCCCTTGTAAGTGGTCATCTTTTAATATGCGTCGTTTTCCCAATTTTAACGAAAGTATAAATACAGACAGGGAACCATTCAGGAGTTAGAGTATTTTTTCTCCAATGTTGGCTTGGCTCTAGAGATTGGCCAAAGAGGAACCGATAAGAAGTTTGTTTCCTGATTGAGCTTACAAACAAGGTCAAGTAAGTGAACAAGTGAACATTAAGAAAATTACAATAAAGGGAGTACAATTTTTAAGATCAAGTTTAATGGACCCCTGTCTCGTTTCATTAAGGAATCCGGATGGTATTTGGATATCTCAAAAGAACTCAAAGAAATTTAGAATCCTACGGTCGTCAGTTGTGTGAAGGATCTTATAATTTCCTTTCACTGCTGCATGTCCGATGATGGGCGAATCTAGATTTTTTCATGTTTATGGTTTCCACATAACTAAATTGTTCATTATTTTGGTCATCATCTTTCTCCTGCTTTGCCCCAAATACTTGAGGTTGCAAAAACTTCGAACTCACCATCAAACAAAACCTCCTAGGCAGCACAAAAGATAAAATTGATGGCATCATAGATTTGGGATTTATGAACTTAAATGTGGTTCGTGCAACCTGACATCATAGATCCTTCACACAACTGACAATCATAGGATTCTAAATAAGATTCTAAAAATATTGATATAAGATTGGATCGCCTCCTAACCTAATCTGCAGGATTAAAAAATTAACTACTTTGCTTACTTTGTTCTGATTGGTCTTTGTCCTAATTTTCGAAATACTGTATGTAAGTTTGTATCAGTTTTTTTCATGTCTATCTTCATATGCTAATGAGGGCATCTTCGTTGCTAAAAGGTCCGTTCGTGACAAGGTTCGTTGTTTGTTAATATTTTCCTACATTAAGAATTAAAAATATAAAACCTCACTAGTGTACCTTTTATTCACTTCCGTTATCCTCACTTCATCTAAGATTATCTATGCATTTAATGTCGCTTTCACGTGTCAAAATGTTTATAAGCACGATGATATACGAGCAGCCTCGCAAACCCAATATCGATGAATTCCTCTATCCTGCAGTAGCGAAAATTAATTCGACCATTTAGCAACGTAGTCACGAAACTCTTCTCACAGTTAAATCTGAGCGTTCAACTTGATCCCGACCGTGATAACAACGGGCTGACGCGGCTCGCAAACGAACAAACCGATTTCTCCCCGCTGCAAAACGCCAACCATCCTCCTTCCTGCCTTCTATTGCAATAATGCCACATTCACAAAGCGCTGCTTGTTTAAAATTCTATACATCGTTGTGAAATTACTAATGCATTAGTAAAGCATGTTTACTCAGTAGCTCAACCATGCATTGATTTATCAAAGTTTAAGCAATTTCCTTCAAATTGATATAAAAAATGATTTGTAACAAACTGATGTAACCAAGCGCATATCGGTGGTCGTATTGAAAAATGGGACTGCATTCAGTAAACGAAACCAAAGCTACATCTGATTGCATGCACTTAAGTGTCATTAAATAAAACCTCTTTAAAGATGCGCTTCACACAGGAGGAAATGGGTGCCTTTGAAGCTCGACAACTAGGACAAGGCAATTAGAAGCTTCCTTTAAATGGAGAAAATTTCTGGACTACCTTTTATTGCCGGAAGATAGTACAAACGCTAATGAACTGCATCTCATAAATCTGTTGTACTTGGAAGCTAGTAATAGAAAATTATACATTAAGCCTTAACAGATAGGTTGCAAATTCATGGAAATATTCACACTATCCAATGATTTAGAACGTGTGAAACATATGTAAATTTACTAATAATAAAATTGGTAGAGACTTTTCAACACAACAAAGGGAGAACAGAGTTTCGAGCAAAGTGAAATTATGACCATTCTCCATCTATGCAACAACCCATTCAAGACCGCCACTCTCGAAGCTATTGCGATCTTTAAAGCGAAGATCTCTCCAGATCACCTCCTCAAATGCCAAATCGTTTTTGATATTTATTCTATTTTAAATGCTTTATCCGATATCTTGTAATTTTTCAAATTTGTATATTTAAAGAATAAATCATTGTATATTTACTTTCTTTTCCATTTCTTATTGATACCTAAGTTTATGTTAACTCTGGATGAGTCGTTTACTAGATCCGCGTTTTCAATTTTGTTTGCGTTATGACGTCACTTTTTCCTTTATATTTCAATCAATTTTCCTCTCAAGGTTTCCTTATAATTTCATTGTTATTGGTTCCTTATCCAACCATTCTCCTATCCAAATGTCGCCACTGTATAATTTATTTATTTACTATTTGTTATTTCTTCACCCAATCATGTTCTTATTCTGCACCATATTTTCTGTATATAAAGGCTTTTGTCCTCTTGTGTGTATCCTTGAAAAAGCCGGGAATAAATGGCGAAACTAGTCGGAAACTCTGTTCTCCCTTTGTTGTGTTGTAAAGTCTCTACCAATTTTATCGATAGAAACAGCACTATGGATCCCTTACTCAACGATTAAATTTATTAACATTGGACCATATTAGGTTTTGTTCAACATCACATCACACGTCAAGTCAACATGCAAGATTGAAGATATTATCAACACTTCAAGTCATCAAGTGACTATATCTGGTTATTTTCTAACATAGCAAAACGGTCCGCTTTTTCACAAATTTTTTTATTCACCATGAACACGAGTGAAGAAGGAAGAAGGACCCGGGATTACTTCTCAATAGCGACTCTGGCCTATTTGGTAATTTAAAATTATTTCGACTTACTAAAAAATTGGTCATTACTTAATTATATTTATTTTACCTTAAAACTCTGTTAGCACTCGAGATCCCTCCTGAACGGCTTCTGTAATTCTGTTACCTTACTTTTTACCATTGGCTCTTCCGCCCTTTGTTCGGAATGGCCTTTACTTTGCATACATTGGCCCTGTTACATCTGGATTCCTTGTATTCCAGGAATGATGGTCACAAGGTGCATATGGTGCATTAAATTCTTTATCCTTGTTTTACAATTTACTTTGTATTTCATTTATTGGCGTATTTATTATTGCTCTCAAACAGTGCTTTTATTTAAAGCACGGAACAGCACACTTATAAAAGTCCGGTTTGTAATTATCATTCAGCGAACATTTCCTATAAAAGAGATTTACGGTAATTTTTGAGGCGAAGAATAATTATAGGCCCTACAAACTAATTATTATTCGAATTATGGTCTAGATATCTAAATCTCAAAAATAAATGGACTCAATTACGCGGCTAGTCCTCGAACCGACTAATAATTCCAGTATATAGCTTCAATTAGCCAGGAAGCGTTTAGGATAGTTAAGCCACGAATCCCAGGGGTGGACTTTCATCATCGTATAACCATATATCACCCTAACCATTGTTCAAACGATATTTTACACACTCAATGCTTTGCTTTAAGCCACGAAGAGTCATAAGCTAAGAAGGTACCGAAATTGAATACTTACAATTAAAAAGAAACAGCGATCTATCAAAAAACAGCCGACAAGAAGAATTGCAGAAAATTAAAAAAAGCTATGGCCGACCGGATTAAAGAGAAACTACTATAAAAAAAACAACGCAACAAATCGATGAGGTCAGCACCGTGAATAAAGGCGCAAAAGAACAACGAAAATAATTATAAAGGAGAAAATGGAAGAAAAAATTCCGAAACTTGGACACGAACCAGGGACGATGCCTTTCGCTGGCACTGTTCTTACCAACTGAGCTATTTTGTTCGTGTACCTTCCCCGCAATAAGAACTTGATAAGAGCACTGGATAAAATCTGTAAAAAACAACGACCTTGGTATCGCCTATAATAGTGAGCCTATCGAAAAAGCTGATAGGTAGAACCAAAGAAACAATCGGGCAATACAGTTCTGGAATCTTCGAATAAGCTGCAATATTCTATGAAATACAAAGCAAAAAAGGCCTCGATGGTTTACTTAATATGAAATAAATAACTGAGTTGTGGATAGGTCATAGTTTCTTCTTAATTGAAAAGTCAGTTTTCTTTAACGGTTTCACCCTATAAAGTAAGAAGGAAAAAAAAGAAAAATTTTGCAAATGATATTAATTAGAAAATGGATGGTGACCTGGATTTGAACCAGGAACCTGGACTGTCATGGCCGACGCCTCTACCAATTGGGCTATCGCAGACTCTTTACAGCCATGCTGTCACTAAGAGTCTTAAAGACAACCAAGTTGTCAAGATGGAAAGCCCAATGGGAGGCGGGCACCCGCTTCACAGATGAATTTCTCCTATCCAAACAATCAGAAAGTTTGATGAACACACAATAAGAAATAAAGAAAGAAATAAGAAATAAAGTTAACTCCAAACATCAGGTAAATGCGACCTGAATTCACGATCTGTGAACCGGGTGCCCGCTTCCGATTGGACTTTCCATCTTGACAACTTGGTTGTCTTTAAGACTCTTAGTGACAGCATGGCTGTACAAGGGTCTGCGTAGACCATGACAGTCGAGGTTTCTGGTTCGAATCCAGGTCGCAGAATTTTTCCATCCATTTTCTAATTATCATTTACCTGATGTTTGGAGTTAGCTCCAGTTTAATTTCTTTATTTATGAAAAATTCCGCGATCAAGGACCATGGTTTACCGTCTCATCGCGAGCTAGCGAGAATTCGAGATCTTAGGTCGCGGAAGTTTTTCCTTTCGTTCATTATATTCGCCAAATTATTGCAAACATTTCTACAAAATAAAAACAGGTAAACATTTTTGGAGAAACCTTTTCAACTTTTGTCGTAATGCAGGGTCTAACAAAAATAGTGGGCTGACTATACGCAATTAGTTTCTACACATAAAAATAGGAAAAAAGTTTCTAATAAGATATATCCTAAAGTTATTCATTACTAAATTATAGATACAGTATCTACATGTTTACTTAATTCGCTAAATTAACAATCCTTTATATTCAGTCAGGTTAAATGAGTAACAATAAGATATCATTACATACAATCAGAGCAAATGTACAAAATAACCTCTACGTGCGGCAATGCATTAATGAACTCGTCGGATCCAGGACTGCTTCATACGCTCAAAAATCCCCGGCTTGCCCTTACTTTTCTGCTTTTCTAACCAGTCTTTCAGTCTCTGTTAAAGATCCTCAATATCGCGAACAGGAGAGGAATAAACAATAGATTTTAGATGTTGCCATACATAAAATCCATGGATTATACGTAGATAAGATAGTAGTATGAAAACTCCTCAGGGTGACGATTTCTTAAAGGAATTATTTTAGGACATATCTTTATATAAATTTTTTTCCTGTTTTTAGTTGTAGAAATGGACTACGTATAGCTAACCCACTATTTTTGTTACACCCTGTAGAGTACGAGACCATTTAAAAGAGTATTATTGCTGTAAGCATTTGGAAGCACCGTGTACAAGGGAGAACAAAAGGCGTTGTCGCTTCAATTCGGATAAAATGATTTTTCCCGGGCGTTTTCTCTTTGCTATCCTATTCTTCGTAAATGAGTCGCCGGTCCATCAACGGTTGCAAGAGAGAAAGGAAAGAGGAAAAATAGGGATGTATAAGTGTGTGTGTGGGGGGGGGGGGGGGGGTATACGCGAACATTTTCCTTTCCTTCCCCCCTCCCTAAATCCCTAGGCTTTCGTGCGCCTCCCGATTTGTCAGAGGTAATCGCGCTCGCTGACGAATGGCGACAAAGGCGCAAGGTTCCAAACGGTGTTCAAGGGGTTAAAAAGCGACGCTAAAACGACAAAGGGACATTTGGTGCCGTTCTCAGAGGACTCGTAAACGTCGCGCTCTCGTCTCCAGAGGCAGAAGGGGAGGGTAGACAGACGAAGAGAGTTTTAAATTGCTAATGGTTAGAATATATCTTCTTTAAAGTTTCCAAGAGCGGAGATAACGCAGTAAAAGGCGAAACCAAACTGAGCCTCGACAAACGGCGCACGCGAAAAGACAATCTCTCAACTCCTTCTCGCCGCTCTCTTTTCTTTTCCCTCCTTATAATCCACTCGACAGATTAATCTTCCTTTTTGACTGCAACACAGCGATCCCCGGTCTCCCAAAGAAGAGTGGAAAAAAAAAACAACTCGAGAGACTAGCAAATACGTTTCGAGTTTTCGGGAAGGAGAGAAGATGGGAAGAAAAGAGGGTTTAGGGAGATAAGACAAATGGTAATGTCCTTATTGTCGACGGAATTAAAGACGTAAACAGATGATGAATGACGGTATTTCTAAATCTGAAGTTATTATTTTTTTATTATAAAATCTATTAAGTTATAAATATTTTAAGAAAGCAATTTTACATAGAATATTTTACGAATTAAGAGAATAACTAATACATCACTAGTGCATAAATCCGATGTGTATCGCCTCCTTCATGGAGTTCCATGATCATTTCTGATCGTCAGTTTAAACTCGCCTACATTAAGTTAACATCTTTTAGTTCCATCTTTAAAAGCTAATATCGAGAATAATATCCTCTCAGTACTGAAAACAACTATATGTGGAAAGCTAATGATCATAATCTTATTAATAGCAGAGGCACTCGGCATTTCCAGGGATAATTACAGTTGTAGATAAACAGAACAACCTCAAGAAGTTTAATAACACTAGTCAACACACTTTTTGGCCCAAAGACCACAGATAATGTTCTTAGTAGTAATTTGTAGGTAGAATCCGAATCTACTTTTAGATTTTTTCTATCACTTCAAGTTTCCAAGTTATGCACGTCGAGACTTCTATGTTAAAGTAATGGGTGTGAAGAGAAGCGGCTGCAATGATAAAGTATCCATATTTTGGGGCCGCAAGGAAATTTACCAGGCCCCAAACACTGAATGATTTAAAAATGTTTCATTGATAAAACAAGAAAGCTGTGCGTGCTAGAGAAATTTAAAAATTATATTCGTAATCAGCAGAAAAAATACTACCAAAAATCACCCACTTTCATTTTGTCAAAGAAAAATCTTAAATTTTGTTGGCCAGTGTAATTTGCGAAACACTCAGAAACCATGGCCATCGAAAATTCTCTGACCAAATAAAAGCCATACATGTGACTGCCCGAGCGAAAAGTATGAAAATGATTGAGCATTTTATTAAAGCAAATCATAATATTGCAACTACTTTGTAATAAGTTGAACAGACGTCCCGATGTTTTGCCCTTTGTCCCAATTATTTATCCCGAATTTTCGGTTTTCTGTCCCGATTTGATCAGATTTTTTTTAAAAACATTTCTACATCATATTTTATAATACATGTATATAGAACTCGTTGATCGGCAAGTTGTACACGTATATACACCAAGCGACAAAAGGGACACTTTTCACCTTTAGGACAAATGCATCAATAGCATCAGGAATTATGTTGAGAAATAAGAAGATAATAACTTGCAAATCTAGCTGTATTTCAGATCCCTATCTCAATTCACAATCATCATCATCACAGTCAATCATTTGCAATCCATTGCTGGATGAACGTCTTCTCTAAGCGCTTCCATTCTTCTCTGTCTGAAGCTTTAGATTTCCAGTTGACACCAGCCACCTTCCTTATTTCGTCGAGCCACCTTGCATGAGGTCGTCCTCTTAGGCGTTTAAGGTCTCGAGGGTACCAATCCAAAATGACTGTGATCCTTCTCATGTCTTGTAGCGATGTGACCAGCCCATTGCCACTTAGAATGTTTGATCCGTTCGATGACGTCAATCCTCGTTTTGCTTCTTATCCAGCAGTTGCATTTTCGATCTCTTTTTGTAATTCCCAGCATTCATTTTTCCATGGTTCTCTGTGTTGTCTGTAGCTTTGTGTTGTCCTCCTCGATAAAGTCCATGTTTTAGCTCAGTAGGTGAGTGTTAATAAAACACACAGGTTGAAAAATTTTCGTTCCAAGCTAAGTGGCATGCTGCTCTTCAAGATAATGTTATTTTTGCCAAAAGCACTACATGCTGTTCTAATTCGTCTGTTAACTTCATTCATTCGTCCATAGTGATTGTAAATGAGCTCTGTACTTCTTCAATCACGATGCTATCTGCCATGATCTTCTGTTTTGGAGCAAATGCATTGAGTATAACTTTTGTCTTCTGTGTGTTCAGTTTCAGTCCTACACGCAGGCTAGCCTCTGCTAATTCTTGTAACATTTCCTCCAGTTCAGAAGGAATACTACTGTTAATAACGATGTCATCAGCAAAGACCAGTTTTGCACTTCACTTTCATCCTCTCTCTCGTCATTTGCACAACGCTAGCCGCTAAGATGGTTTTTGAGCGGACCAGAAAGGTGAAAGTCGCTCGAAAAAAAATAATGACGAGAACGTTGAAAATGAAGTGCAAAACTGTTAATAAGAGCCTCTAAACATTTTTGGTCGTGTCACGTAAAGTCAATCTCGGAAAACGTTACTACTATCCTATAAATAATAAAACGAAAATATTAGTGGCATGCAAGAACTCCTTAAAAAATTGTAAGATAATATCAGATATAAAGTTAGCTGAGCAACAGAAGCGTTTCTGATCTCGTAAATTTATTAAAACCAAAACTTCACAAACCTGAACCAGTTTTAAAAAGAATTAAAATTCCAAAAGTTGTGTGCGTAAATTGCCTTCCTTTAAACTCGCCATATAACGATTTAAAGAGGCTTTTAAGCTTTTAACCCTTTTGAACCCTAAGAAAGAAAGAGAAACAAGTTGTGTGGCCCCATCGGATGATTAAGAAGACGAGGATGCGAGCATCACGTTCTCTGCTTTCCCTCAGAGTGGTGAAATGCACATACACGAAGGTCTCAACACACTCCTTAAGGCCATTCTGAGTAATGAGTAGATATAGAGAAGAAAGAAAAGAACTGAATGGTAGTCTAAGAAGTTAAGTTTAGACCAAAAACAGAGTTAAAGTGCTACTTGTAATCGGAATGCTCTAAAAATCAAACAATTTAAAATGCGACAAAAAATTGAACAGCTTTCTATTAAGTTTTACGATAAATCAAGTTTGTTCCGAGTTAATACAACAGTCTAATCATTAAAAATGCTTTCACTTAAGGGAATTCATTCATGATTGTACTTTCACTCGGTTTAATATACTTGGTGCGAACAAAACTTAGGTGATACGCGACAGAAAAGACGTAATCTTCGTCCACAGCAAAAATCTATCTTAAAGCATCTACTGAAATGGCCACCCAGCGTCAGACTCTCATCTAGACGAGCGATAGAATCTATAGTCTATCCAGACTTAGTTTGCGCGAAAAGTGATGGACATTTCAATTGTTATGTATTGTTTAATTTTTTTGTAATAATGTCCAACAATTGAAACGACCATCACATTTCGCGTCAACTAAGACTGGATGGGCAATAGCAACACCTTCTAGACACAAGGCCTCGGCACGGAAGACTAACGTCAAACAGTAGGCATCAAGACCAACTATAAATACAGGCCAGGGCAGTCGAAAACAATGTAAAAGGCGAGTCAAAACTATATTTTGAAATGGTGTATAAAATGAATACACCTTTTATTTATGCCCATTGTTTCGTTGCCGTCAGAATGGACCATGGTGCTATCTTTTTGTTGCCTCAATTAAACAAACCTCTAAAATAGCATTATGCGCCCTATTTCAGGAATTAAAAAGTTGCTAGTAAGCGACCAGCCTTAAATGATTACTTAGAATTGCAGTGATATGGGCCAATTTCATTTATTTTCCTCGTCACCAGTAACTCAATTCCATCATTCACTTTGTGGAGTGGCAAAATTTATCGCAGATAAAACATCGTCAAGGTCCAGCACGACGGGTGAGAGAATTATCGTAATGAGAACAGCTTCCCGTTTTGTTTTGTTTTTTTTTAATTTTTATTTCTAAAATTCAGTTTTATGTAAACAAATTAAACCTGCGTAAAATCACATTAATTGTTTCGAGTTCACAACACGCTGAAACCGTGAACCCCGTGGAAACGTTCAAAATGCATTTTCCTAATGAATCCAATCCAAAAACAAAAGTTTTAGGTTTGTTTTGTCAACTTTTGTGAAACCCTGGGCATAAATAAAACGAGCCCAACAGGAAGAGGAGAGCTTTTCAGACGTGGAAATTATCTCGTAAAAATAGTTAGCTCACGCCCTTTACTTTCCAAAATTGCCTTTTTTATTTCCCATTAATAAATAGAATGGGCAGCTGACATTCGGCTAAAACAGATGTACGGATTAAAGGTTTAGTTTAATATCGAAGTTAATCACAAAGTTATTACAAGTTTTCATTTTCTTAAGAAGTACTTGTACGAGGGGCGTTCGGAAAGGATTTACACTAGTAGTTTTTTTTACCTTATTTATTACTGCACACGAGTTAATGTACATGGAATCTCTCAATATACTCCCCATCGCTGCCACCCTTCCTAGCAAATTCATTATTGAGTCACGGAACCACTGCTTGGGCGTACTACGCACCCACTCGTGGACAGCTGCCTGCAATTCTTCGTTGTTACCGAACCTCTTACCTCGCAGCGCGTTCTTCATGTTATCGAATAAAGCATAATCAGATGGCGCGAGATCCGATGAATATGGTGTGGGTGGCACAACAATGAACCCCAGTGATGTCAAAGTTGCAGTCGTGATATTACTCATATGGGGCCGCACATTTTCCACCATTTTCCCTTTCGCCTTTGCTGAATCCTACGTCTAAATCGTGTAAGGATGTCACCGTAGACACTGCTGTTGACAGTTGTTCCTTGTGGAAGCCAGTCCATTAGCACTATGCCACAAGTGTCCCAAAGACGAAAATCATATGTTTACCTGCAGATGGAGCAGTACGAAATTTCTTGTGCCGGGGACTCCCAGTAAGCTTCGTTTGCTCCATCTGCAGGTAAGCATATGATCTTCGTCTTTTGGGACACTTGTGGCATAGTCCTAATGGACTGGCTTCCACAAGGAACTGGATTGGACTTTTTTCCTCAGGTGTATGGTAGTGACACCATGATTAGTCACCAGTCCACAGTTTCTCCAAAAAATCTGGATCTTCATTCTTCATTTCCAATACTCGACGAAAGACTTCAAATCTTTTCTCCTTCTGGGCCTGAGTTAATTTCCGTGGAACACAATGTGCACACACATTACCCATACCCAAATCGTCATGAATAATGGAGTGCAGGATTGCGCGGCCGAGACCTGTCTGCAATTCAAGTTCATCAAAGGTTATGCGCTTATCAGCCATAATCAATTGAGACACAACCTCAATGTTCCCCGGAGTCCGCGATGTTGACGGCCGACCTGTACTCACATTCATGCGTGCAGATTCCCGTCCACTAGCGAACCCAGCGATCCAGTTGTAAACAGTCTTTTGTGAAAGAGATTCTTGACCACGCACTTAAACGTTTATTTGTCATGATAGTCGTTTCCATCTTGTCCATAGCTTGTTCTACTTACCAACAAAAAAGCGCTGTCCTTTCACTATACACACTACTCACAAATGCCATCCAGTGTTTAAATAAAGTCCCGGTATATCACCTAGAATCCCTGTTTTCGGATTTTTCTTAGAATGGAGATTCTCTTCGCTCTGTATTGTATTGACTGAGTTATTATTTAACCAATTTGGAGTTAAAATTTAACTTCTTGAGATTGTTCTGTTTACCTACAAGTGTAAGTATCCCGGGCAACGCCGGGTCCTCTGCTAGTTGTAAATAATTTCCGAATGCCCCTCGTAAAATCAAATGCTGATTATGTAGATTTCACTAAAGCAATATTCGATACGGAAACAATAGCCAGTCAGTCTAAAGATGAAGAAACTGAGACCTATGCGAAAAAGGATTCTATAAATTATAGTTCTAGGGTTATAATTTTAAGTTTATATGATTATAATTTATATGTACAATGCAGCATTGTTTCGTATTTCTCAACAATTTAGCATCTGAGGTATGACCTATGATAAAATCCTCATAGATCCATCTTTAGTTATTCTTTAATCATATTAGTTTGTCGATGAAAAAAAACGACAAATCTTCTCCTCCCCCCCCCCTTTCTAAGTCATGATTTTCAAGTTATATACCAACTAGGAAAACGGAGAGTTTCCTAAGCATCTGATACCGTCAATGAGAATTTGAACTGTCTTTTGCGTTTGACTTCCTAAATAAGTTAGGCCCAAGTAACATGAACAGTCCGATGAGTCACGGTCCAGCCCTTTCGAGCTGATGGCAGAGTTCGGTTGTTAGAAAGCTGGCATCATGAAGGCTGGTGGCAGTTTCAAGCTAATCTAGGGAAACACGTCTTTATCCGTGATGCTCAGTGACCATTTGCCGCCAAAACCATTGGATATTCCTAATTGATAATGGATCCGATCGACAGGTTCCGACGAATGAAGTGGCCACCATGCACGCTCCCGCGTTACAAATATCACGGAGGTGTGGACAACCATCTAGATGGCATGAGGTACATATCTCCAAAATTCACGGGATAAGCTAATATATAGATTGCCATGCATAGCTGGATAAAATGTCCGAATTATAATCAGAATCCTGACGCCGGAGATTCTTATTCAGAAAACCTTCACCTTCGATTCTTATTCTGCAATCAGCATAACAGTTTACAGTACTTATCATTTCATGAAAATTGGCTGTTGAACTGTAGAATTTCAATTTTTACTTAGGCAGTCTCATTTATATACATTTAAATTATGATTAGCTTGGATATTCCTTCGGCATACGCATACACCTGAGGACAGTTAGCATTCTGATGCTACATGTCGTATAATAAAATTATGTATGGTGAGATAGAAATATAGGGGAAAATATCTTCGCATTGAATGATGGGTACAGCTGCCATTTTTTTGAGGGCGAGAGGAAGGCAATCCTATACTGCTACTCATCGAAGTGCGCCGTTTTTGCCCGACATGTTATTGTATAACGATGGTAACGAGTTGTTGCGTCTTTGGATGTATTGTATAACAATGGGATAAGTTCAGAGCCGTGGCAGCCATGGGTCTCGATGCCCTCAAAAGATGGCGGATATTCAATGTTTATGTTTTGATATTTCTCCCTATAAGAGCTAAAACTGTGGACACGCTTATTACACAGAGGAAAGAAAACACGAACATATAAAAAAAAACCCATGCATCTTCTTGGCAACACTACCCTCGAGGATATGCCGTGCAGCCAACCTTCTACCATTAGGGATACCGACATTTCGTTACAAGACAATACGTGACAAACGCAGCTCGTTCCGAAGAATTTGCGAGACTCACAGCTTAAAATTAAAAGAATGTACCACAAATTTAATCCTAAATTTATGCAGTAAACCTTTCATATTTAAACATAAAAAACACGAATGTAAAGCATCTTTATTCTATCATTAAAAAGCGTAGCTCATGAAGAAATCCTAAAATCATGCATTTTTTTGTTAAAACAATGAAAAGATCATTTTTAAACTTCAATTATACATTCCAAAAAAGCAAATGTTAAATCACTTTAACATTTCAGAATCTTACAATGTCTCGTAAATACGATTTATCGCAGGAGCAGATTGCCCGTCGCGAGTTGTCTTGTAACGAAATGTCGGTATTCCCTATCATTAAGTCATCTACTATTACTAAAGATTTCTTATAGTCATCGGATTGGAAAAATCCCCACAAACAATTACCAATGAGCAACAGGGACGCAGGAAATAAATAAATAAATAAATAAATAAATAAATAAATAAATAAATAAATAAATAAATAAATCGTAGGCACAATAATTTGATACGGTATAATGCAGTTACTTTATAAGATTAACAGTATTACCAGCAAGGTTGTCTTTTTTTCTCCTATTCCAAGAGGAGAAGGACCCTAAGAAGATCGCCGTTCCTCGCGGGGGTTGTTCAGTAAAGTGGAATCATTGTGTCGACGCCGCCGGCAGTCTCGTCCTGTTCGTGTCAGTTTCAAACTGTCCAACCGATGCGGCCTCCGATTGCTCTGTCGAACATTCACTGTAGAACAATCTGAAATCAAATGCTGGAAGGCCTTCGGCTAAGTTTGTGTCCGGATCGCACAGCTCCACATATCGACGACAATCAATGACCTATCAAGTGACATTTTATCTGTGTACCTGTTATCGTTATCTGGCTTCACCCTTTATGTTGCATGTGTATTAATTATTCGCCGTTTTTATCTTCTAACCTATTCGCAGTAAGAGAATTTTCCCATACAACATCAAATAATGTCACAAGCTTCACGGGGTGCCTTCAAACTACAGCATCGGTATCAGGCAAGTTCAATGATATACCAAATTAACTATAATTCCATCCGGTTGTTATCCAATTAATTTTCTATGCCATAATTCAAAAGTGAAAAGTTAATATTTCTGACGCGCCTCACATTTATATACCCGATGTAGCTGAACTACACTACTTTGCAATGAAATTACCCCACCAACAAGGAGTTATTCGACCTTATCCATATTTAGTGGGAGGGGGGGGGGTTCGTCTACCTCCGACTAGTAAACGATTAGATGCATGCTCACGGAACATGACCATTTGGGTTGATACAGTGTCTGTATAGGCTCATCAGTTGACACCTGTGCGAGACGTTCCATGCAGTAGGGAGGACGCAACTGTCTCGTGAATGTACATTACTGTAATCCGCACAACGGCCTCAATGCCGCAACAACGACAACCGTTCATGCAATTAACGGACTTTGAACGAGGTCGGATTATTGGCCTCTCCGAGGCTGGATGGTCAACAAGACGGATTGCTGTCCATGTGTCGCGGGACGCACGGACGGTAAGCCGATGTTGGAGGCAATGGCGAGAGGAAGGCACACATGCCAGAAGACATGTCAGCTCGCACCGATAGGCGGATATTGCGAACAGCGCTAGTGGACAGAACCATCACCCTGCGGCAACTGCGCGACAACATCACTATTCCCGGTACTGCTCCAGTGTCAATAACGACAATAGCACACCGGTTACACGCCGGGACAAGGTCTACCAGGCGTCCATTGTTGTGTCTTCCTTTGACAACTGAGCACCGCGCGATACGACTGCAATGGTGTCGTGAACAAGTGGGCTGGCGAATGGAATGGCGCCCGGTGGTCTTCAGCGACGAATCCCGCTTTTGTTTGGACACCGACGACAGACGCGGACGGGTGTGGCGCAGACCATTGGAACGTGCCAATGAACAATGCATCCGGTATCGCCATCGTGGACCAACACCTGGGTTCATGGTCTAGGGTTACATCGGCTACGATTCTAGAACGCCTTTAGTCACCATCCAAGGCACCCTGACAGCAGCACGGTACGTCGGAGATTCTGCAGCCAGTATTACTGCCCTTTCTGCACACCATACCTGGCGCAGTCTTTCAGCAGGATAACGCCAGACCGCACGCGACAAACATGAGCATGGCATGTCTGCATGATGTCAACTGCCTGCCTTGGCCCGCGAGATCCCTAGACCTATCGCCAATTGAGCACGTGTGGGACTTGGTGGGACGTCGTTTACGATCACCCCGGAATATCCATGAACTGACGCAGCAGGTTCACCAGGCCTGGGCAGACGTACCCCAAGATGACATTCGCCAAAGGTATGATCACCTACACCTGCGGCTGGAACAATGCATCGCCGCTAGAGGTGGTGCCACAGCCTACTGATGCCGCTTTCCGTTGGGACACTCTGTACAAACGAGTGCACGTCTTGGCTCCATAGCGTAATAAAAGTGTGTTCAGATGTATATCTTGCTGTATACCTACTTTTGGCTCATTCGGATAACTCCTTGTGGGTGGGGCAATTTCATTGCAAAGCAGTGTATTATACCCACTACTATTAAATAGGGGCAAAAAAGTATTTTAAGTAAAATAAAAGCACGTTCATAATTATTGCGTTTTAAAGTTTATCCTGAATTTTGGATGACCCTGTATATGCCATATAGAGCAGATGGTCCCCTCTAACTCCTGCCCCAGTGGACATTCAAAATTAAACTAAGTAGGGCATGCCCATGGTGAGCAACATTAAAACGATTCAATCTTCTACATCATATAAGGGAGGGGGGACTGTAACGCCGATAAGTAATCCATTCTTCCGCTGCTTCATAATGCTCCGACTCAAATAAAGGCGACGAGCTAAATCCATTCTTCATAATGCCCTTGGTACGAAACAGATTGCGAAATTTTTCCTTTCATTTTTCATCTTAATACACGCATGTTTAATCCCATTTACCGAAACTTCTCAAGCCGTATCATTGAATTAAAATAAGGCAAAGTGTGTTCGAACTTGATAAAGTTATGGAAGTAGATTCGGGAGGACAAGCTGTCAAGTATCGCCTCAATTTATATTTTGTGGTTAGTAAAAAAGGATGAAATGACAACGAGAATTGACCAGTTTGATGATCCTCTTCAGCCGATGTATTTGTCTTGGAAGCTACCCTTTTCTATATTATTCATTTATTTATCCCACCTATCACTCACTCACTCACTCACTCAAAAAAAAAAAAAAAGAATCCTCAATTTGAACTTTTCGTCGTCCTCTCTTTCAATATTAACGAATCTTGCGTTGTGGTCGCCTTCTTAACCTGTCACTGGATGTCCTGCTCTCGTCGCCGGGAGTCTCAATAATACATGGCGTCTTCGATGGTTTTCTCCCGCCTCCATTTCAAGTGGACATTGCCAGAATAGAACTCTTATCTGAAAGCTCTTCTCCAGAATTTATGAGACAAATAAATCATCGACAAGATTTTCACATCTCTTCGTTCATAAATCAAAATTTGAAGGGAATTTTTTTTTCTTGAAACAGAGCCAAAAAAAAAAAAAAAAAAAAAGAGCAAATAGAAAAAGTCGACACATATGTCCACATTATTATTATTAATGTGAACACAACTTTTGTGGATTTAAGATACATCAGGCACGGTTAGTCACTGTATGGGCAACCATCCGTGATAGAGAATCTTCACCCCCCCCCCCCCCGGCTGCTGCGACCATCATGCAGCAGTCGTGAATCCAAGCCCATCCAGGAGCCCAACTCGTCGGCCTCTGGCCATACAGGCCCTGGATGGACGTATTGGATCCCAATTCATAAATAAAAATAAAAAATTATTATAACGGGAAATCTGAATAATAATCTGCATTATTATAAAATGGTAAAACGCTTGTAATAAGTTCAAGTCTTTACCAAGAAATTATTAAAGTAAAATAACTCCTGAGGATATAAGCAATTCCGATTAGGGTGGGTTTGTTTGCAAGGTGAGAGTGCTTAAAACCCAACAAGTTCAGAATTTCTAGGTATTCCCTTTGGTATTGTCCCAAAGGCGGCAATACCAAATGCGGAGATTTGTAAGTATCCTTTTTACAAAAGGTCAACTTTTAGAAGTAGAATCCACCAAGATACCGTGGACACAACGATCAATCGAGCGATGAGAAGAAACCACAATTCCACAATAATCATTTTTAATGCCTCAGATGTACATTTCGAAAGGTACGCTTTCTTCATCAGTGAGTCAATTCTGAGGCATTAAAATGATTATTGTGGATTTGTGGTTTCTTCTCATCGCTCGATTGGTAGATCAGCTTTTATTTTAAGTCCCGATATTTCGTCATCTTTTCCTCTCGCAGCCGGTCTCCACTCCGTTATTATTAATAACCAAGTGCGGACATTTATCCACTGAGGCGACTACTACTACTACTACTACTACTACTACTACTACTACTACTACTACCACTACCACAATTATCTGTATTTTATGTAAGATTTGATTCAATGCTTAATGTACATGTAAAGAAGAAATTAATGCCCACTGAGGAAGGTATAAGAAAGTAGCGAAAACACTGAGTTCGTCTATTTCTTTTTTTAATTTTTTTTATCAGAACTTTTTAATTATTATCTTTTCCAAATTAATTTTTTCGAATGTAATAGTTAGAAAATATAAAAGTTCTATCTTCTTTCATTTCTCGTGATTTGCAATCGAATGACATATCACAGAACGTACGTTGCCCTTTGAAAATGTTAATAGTTCTAAGACCACGTAACTGCTACCCTCAATTCCAACCCCTTTGATACAATTAGGTCCAAACTTCATAGTAATGTAGATCTTACCTAGAAAAATCTACATTTCGAATTTCACTTCCTTCCATACATACGATACCATATCTTCCTCGTATATACCAAGTAGATCATAGAGACCAGAAATTTCCCTATAACCCATACCCCCATAACTCCAACCCCAGTGGGCCAATCAGAACCAAACTAAATACTTAAGTAGACCACGTCTATGATAAGGCCCATTCTGAATTTCAACCTTCTACGTCAAAAAATAAATGTAGAAAAAATGAAGGGAACAGCAGACAAATAGACAGACGGACATTGTAAAAACCAAGAAGTAGCTTTATTCTTCCGCTACTTAACTAAATCTTAAGAGACCAATATTCTATACTTTAACAAATAGAAAACGGGAAGGAAAAAATCCGCGATCTGGACTCAAATTTATTATCTTCTGTTTCAGTTATCTTTAATTTGTTGTTATAATTAAGCATGGTACTGAAGTTTTAAAAATATCTTTTCAAAAGTATGCGTGATCATAAAGTCTCTCTATCCGAAAGAATTTGAATAACTCCGAAACGTAGGAAGTTATGAAACGTTCTGTCTTCTACTTACAATGTTAGTAGCTGAGTGCACGGAAGGTGTTTAAGTATCCTCCTTCCACCTCTTTCTACGGCTGAGTTCTACGACACGTATTTGAAGTAAAGGGACTTTAAATCATAACCCCGTATTTTAATTTGTGAACTAGTTTCCCTCCTGTTGACAAAAAAAAATGTAAAATTAAACTTTACATTTATGTTAACGTTTGCTCATTAATGCGGAATAATTCAGATACGTCGTTCTAGGTTTCTTAAAAACTATTCCAATAATTCCATTAGTTTAAAATTGAAATTCATATAATGGAAATACCCGACTGCAACGTATATATAGTAAAATTAGCATTATTAATAACTTAAAAAGCCAGAAAATAGAGACTACTATTGCACCGAAAATAACTCTCACCAATCCCTTAAAACAGAAGAAAGAACTAAAGTTTGCTCTCTTTCAGGTGCCTACCTGCTGTTTCGTTATGTAAATCGGTTTGTTGAGGACGATCCAAGAGACCGTTTCGTGGCATCCGGGCATCGTAGTCGATCCCTCGTACGTCATATAGAAGTCGGTGTCAGGCAGGAGATTGCGGATGGAAATGTTTTTCACAGGCGCTTGTTGTCCTAAAGTAGAACAAACAAAACAACATAAATAAGACAGAAGAATGTAACTCTGAACAATTGAAATTTACTTTTTATTATGTGAACAACATAAGAAAAGGTTAAAAAAAAACAAAGACAATTTGAACGTATAAAGTCTGGACACAGTAAGAAGACGTAGGAAAAAATCTACTAAAAACCTGAACATCTTAGATATCACTCAACTTCATCTTTCCAGTTTGCTTGCAGCCAATTTCAAACTAGTAATTTGAAAGCACAGTCATCTTTTCATTTTGATATCTGCGTAACTCCTTATAAGTTTTACAATTTAGTTATATTTGTCAAAACTTGGTAGTTTAGTTTTAGAACGCGTCAACATCTTTATCATTCACATAAAAATTTAGAAAAACATTAGACATTTCCACACGATTATCATCTTTACGCATTCCTGATACAAATAAACATCCAGCCCCATGGCGGGACTTTGGAAAACCTGTGCCCCAGCGCTCTGGACTATCAAGAAATCAAGAGACTGCATTCAAAACTTTTGTTTCTAACTCTATTGGGAAGAAAAAGTTTCTCCAGTTAAAATATTCATTCACATACAAGATTGATGAAAATAATACACTTCCAGGTGACTTCCATTATTCAGTGGATAAAACGGGTAGAAAATTGAACGCATTCCCTTGAATTTTTTAATCCCGTGCAGTGTAATCCCATATCTACTGCACAGTTAGCACATTTTCATTTTTATGAAACCCTCTGCGAAACAACATACTGCAATTTTAACTTTATTAAAAATTATAGTTTTAGATGACCTATACTAAAGACAGAGTTTATATCTCAGTGAGAAATTTCAAGACTATCAAGCAAGATTATCATGGTAAAATACATTTGTAACGATCATATGCAGGAAGCGCATCATTATTAAGAAAATATTTCTTAAAAAGCGGAGTCTCGAAGGCGATTGAAAGCAGA
>JAHWFO010059370.1:2021417-2065655 GCA_023313115.1 Rhysida immarginata
AAAATTGTAGAAATCGATTGAGAACATTAAAATATTCATTTTTTTTTACACAAAATTTTTTTCTCATTCTTTTATGTTTTGTTATGAAATATATAAGTTTTACTTGTTACTTTAAAAATTTCAAAGAGATTTGAAAAAATTAGCTTGAGATATGATTTTTTAAACAAAAAGTACCAGAAAAATGCATTTGTTTATAACTTTTTAACAAATGGAAATTTTTCAAAAATATGTTGGGAATTTTAATACTCCATTAGGTACTATCAAATTATAATTAAACTTTTAAATTTCACTTGTTTGTTTTTGAGGGTCCCACTTCAGGAATTCTTACCCTTATGTCACTTCCTTCTTTAAAGGTTCCGCTACATTTTGAACGTTCTTGTCTGCTTTCAATCGCCTTCGAGACTCCGCTTTTTAAGAAATATTTTCTTAATATAACTACATTTCAAAAGTTTAGAAATTTCGCTGAAGCATGACCGTGACAACTTGTTTGTGTTGATTGGGAATGGAAAAAAAAAACACTTGGAAATTCGGAAAAATTTTTTAACTAAGCACCAATATACCAGCTTTAACATAGGCTTTTATTTTTTTCAATTGCTTGCAAAATGAAAGAGAACTGATTTTTTGAAATTTGCATAGCCGTTCCAAAAGTTTAGAAGCGGGGGATTTTGGTTTCAAAAGTTTAGAAATTCCCTTTTTTAATGGATTTGTCTTTATTCTGAGAGCATTAAAATTTAACTACTGACTTTAATATTCGTTCAGAGTGATCTGAGTTGTTTTTGATGCAACAAAATGGGAAAGAAAGCTCAATTTTCTATCCAGGAAAAGATCCGAATTAGAGAACTACGAATTAGTGGAAAAACGTTATCAGAAATAGCAAAGATCTACATCGGCAGTTTGCAAATGCTTGCAACGAATTGAAGATGATGGTGGTTTTATAACAGAAGCCCGGAAAAGAGGCGAACGTCCAAGGTGCACTTCAAAACGTGATGGAAATTTTGAAACGTATCTTCAGAAAGACAGATTCAGTTCTTCTGCCAGGTTTGTACTGAAATGGAGTGCCGAAATAAAATAAAAACGATTTCAAAGACCACCGTTTGAGAGATTGGATATAAGGAGAAGAATAGGAGAGATTGGATATAAGGCAAGAGTCCCAAAGATTAAGCCATCATTATCTAAAAAGCAGCGAAAACTTCGAGTCGAATGGGCGAAACAGCACCGCGATTGGACCATTCAGGACTGGAACCGAGTAATGTGGAGTGATGAAGCTATGTTTTGTTGAGAGTCTGGTGTTAAAAGAGTACGAGTTTACAGAAAGCAATGTGAAGCTTTCCATCCAGATTGCATTCAGAAGCGCGTGAAGTTTCCCCAGAAAGTAATGGTTTTGGGATGCATGTGTGCTGCAGGTACTGGCGAACTGTGCATCCCAAGTTCAACAGTAAACGCAGACGTCTACTCCAAGGTGTTTGAGCATTAACTGGTTCCAAGTATTGAACACCTTTTCGAGGACGATGACTTCCTCTTCCAAAAAGATAATGCGTCTTCTCATTGTGCCAGAATTGTTAAGGACTGGCTTAGACGAAAAAATTTCGACGTGATGAAATGGCCACCAAATTCTCCTGATCTCAATCCCATTGAGAATATTTGGCGTTTGATGAAAAACAGACTACGATAAGTGGACACTGCAAATAAGGGTGATCATAAGAAAGAACTTCTAAACGTGTGGAAGAACCATTACTCCTGAAGAATGTACGAAATTAGTAACATCAGTGCCACGAAGAACAAATGCTGTAATCAGAGCACAAGCCTATCCAACTAAATATTGACATGTTTGTTTGTGTTTGGTAACTTTTATTTTGTAAATTGTGAAATGTTTCTAAACTTTTGAAACAAAAAAAAAACCCCGTTTCTAAACTTTTGGAACGGCTATGCAAATTTCAAAATAATCAGTTCTCTTTCATTTTGCAAGCAATTGAAAAAAATAAAAGCCTATCTTAAAGCTGGTATTAAAAATTTTTTTCCGAATTTCCAAGTGTTTTTTTTCCATTCCCAGCCAACACAAACAAGTTGTCACGGTCATGCTTCAGTGAAATTTCTAAACTTTTGAAATGTAGTTGTAATGATGCGCTTCTTGCATATGATAATTATACATGTATTTACCATGATAATCTTGCTTGATAGTTAGGAATTCTTACCCATAAGGCAGTTACGTTTTTTGTACGAAAATCAAGGAGCTACGAAAATGAAATAATTTTTTTGTTTTCTTCTGACAAATTGCGCTATGCGCACGAAAACGATTACCCCTTGCATCTGTCGCCATATTCAAAATGGTTCCACTCTCGATTCAAAAGTAAGTTATCAACAGTGCTGCCACCTGGATGAGGCAAAAATCCCGGATGCTCAAACAAATAAGCGAAGAAAAGAAAAAAAGATCCAGCAACCCTCACCTTACCTTTCGATTTTTTTTTATTTGCAAAACATGTGAAAATTACATTCATATAAAATGGACACCTGATACTGATGTATTACTTTACTGATTTGACAAAACAATGGTATTTTCAAAACAAACCCTGAGCAATAAATTCATTCAGCTATTCATTCTTCTGAACATGTTATTTGCCATTGCTCCGAGTTGTCGTCATTGAACAACACATTTTAAAAGATTCTCTTCTTTAAATATACGTTTTGTATTTAAAAAGTTAAATTTTATTTTGAATTTTTAGAAATGTGTTGGTACTCGGACAATCGAACATCTAACCCAGACCTTTGGAGGTGAATCGTAGCGTGACGGCGTGGCCAGCTACTGGATGGGTGACCATCAATAGAATTCCATCTTGAGCACCCCCCCCCGTACTTCGGAAGGCATGTAGAGCTGTCGGTCCTAGCTACTGTTGTCATCTTACAGCAGTAGTTAACTATCCTCGAGTTGGGCCAATATTCGAGGTTATCGTTGGGTTTGTTTAGCGATAATCTAACCCACTAAGTCTGACTAGCATGTCTGTCTTCTGGACAGTGCTTTAGCATGCAACGTCGTCATATTCTGTTCCAGGTAGATGCCGTAGTTCAAACAGTCTGCGAACATCAAGTTCAAGTGCTTATTGTCCAAAGATTTCTACATGCAAGTCATGCAGAGATTGCATGATGCACTTCGGAGGAAACGAGACATCATGTGGCAGGGAGAGTGGCTTCTGCATCACCATAATGCACCACATCGTTTGCTGTGCAGTAATTCCTCAACAAGTGACTTCTGAAAATTTCACGATCATTGAAGGCGTCAAAGCTCCTGAAGTTTCTTTGAAAGTGATTGGGTAAGCGTGGCGTATGTCCTACCATTATAGTGATACACCACATTTCTGGGAACTTGTTCTCTGTAACTATATTAATCATTTTAAAAATCTTCGTTTAATACGAATGTCTTTCAATTAAAGTTGCGTTTAATATTGAATGAGCGCAAACATTTCTTAAGACTTAATCTCATTTCATTAATGTCGTTCTTTGCATTCAACTGAAGAGATTACAGGACTCTCTCATTACAGACCTTTTATTTATTTAAAAATAAATGTTTGTATTTTGACTTAGGACACATTTACTGGATTCATCGACCAGTTTCCCATTTCCCCTCGGACGGGAACTCAAAATAGAGCAGAGATGGTTGGGATGGTTGCGTGGAGGAAGGAACCAGACCAGTTTTTGTCTCGATCTGAAAGAGATTGTTTTGGGAGATTAAAGCAAACACCAAAACAAAATAGAAAGTAGAATGGATTTTTTTTCCTCCTCCTTTTAAGATGATCTCGATTTCTATTTCATTTTTCCATTAATAGAGAAAAGAAAAAAATTTCTGTAAGTTCAACAATTGATAAAGCGATTTGCGTATAACGAGCCTATTTGCTGATACGTTACCGGTAAAGAAAATGTCAAAGTATATCTACACTCATTTTGCCTCTTAATTTTTGTACATGTATGCATAAAACGACTTTAAAAGATCACATAAAAGTAAAAAGAAATAAAATTCTATTTCAAGCAAAGCACTTATATCATTATTCCTGCATGGACTTTCTCTTTTCAAAAAGACATATTCCGTGATCTGTTGTCTGAATCTCAAAAGTTAATGGCCATTTTCAATTTTAATAATATAACATCCAAAATAAACTTTACGAAAATTCTTCGATTTGACATAACCGTAAAAATACAACTTTAATACGAGATCTAACATGAGTCAATCGGCCAAGACTAATTGAAAACTAAATTACAGTAAAAAAAAAAATTAAATAAAAAAACGTTTTTATGTTTTAAATAAAAATTGTACTAAAATTAGAAAATAATTTTTCTTTACTTAATATTTTTTCAATAAAAATAAAAACGTAGGGTGCCCATTAACTACACTCCAGCCATTCTAAAAAGAACACTCAGAGTCGATTCACTTCAATCCTAATTGAAGTGAATTGACTCTGAATGTTCTTCTTAGGAATCATGTATACATTCTTCTTATATAGGGTGCCTCACCTAAAGTGAACCAATAGCTAACTTCCAAAATACAAATCTGACAGAATACTTTCAATGGAAGAGTTATTGTACTTTTATGTGAGGGTTTTATATGTATTCCATTTCCAAAGTAACGACGCCATTTTCTAATACTGAAGTCGATTTTGAAATATGCAATGGAAAGCCCTATTTTAATAATATTTTTAGATTATTCACAACATTTGAGAAATGTTTTATTCTTGTTTTTTCCAATAGTGCAACAGTTTAGGAGATAGATACAGTGAAAGGGTGGCGTGTTGGATTTAAAAAAGGCAGAAAACAGAAATTGTTTCTAAACACAATAGATTATAAAATAGATAGCAATGCTTTTATTTGAACATAATATTTTTATAGTAATGCAAAACAATGATTGTAACCTTGTTATAATAAAAGTTCAAACACATATCCTTCTTGGTCTATGTAAGTCTGTAAGCGATCTTGCAGAGACCTTTCTGAATGCTGTAACGTTCCCTCCTCCAACGTATTCCACGCAGCTCGGATCCTGCACTGCATGCTAACAGGTGTTGTTCGTCGACTTCTGTAAACTGCATCTTTTTGCCCACTCCCAAAAAAAAGTCGAGAGGAGTTAGATCAGGGGATCGAGGGGGGCCATTCAACTCGTCCTCCTCGATCAATCCATCTGTCACGGAGAGCGTTCGTAACGGCGATCCGAGCTATGTGGGAGGACCGTCAACCTTTGTTTTCGTTGAAATTGATGAACAATTTCTGTCTTTTGCCTTTTTCTTTAAATCCAAACATACCACACTTTCAATGCCTCTATTTCCTAAACGTTTGGATGAATTGAAAAACCATCAAGAATAAAACATTTCTCAAATGTTGTGTATAATCTGAAAATACCATTAAAAATAGGAATTTCCATTTCACATTTCAAAGTTGACTTCCATATTCGAAAATGGCGTCTTTTTTTTTTGGAAATGGAATACACAAAACTCCCTCGCATAAAAGTATTACAATTATTCCATTGAAAGTACTCTTGTCAGATTTGTATTTTACAAGTTGGCTATTGGTTCACTTTAGGGGAGACATCCTGTATAGCCACCCAGTAGTATTGCCTTGTACAGGCTACCCAGCAGTACTGCCCTGTATATATTTGCAACACCCTGTACTTGCATATCTGTTAGCACCAGTGTTAAATGAAAAGATCTTAGCGAACTGTGGGTTCGTGCTTTAGGATTCGACGTAAGAGCATTTACTCCTTTGTCAACAACAGTCAATTGCAGATTACACTCGTCAAAAAATTCACCGAAACGTTGGCTTTAAAGGCAAACATCTGCAGTGAATTGCAAAGGAAATAGGTGAAGAGGATCGAAGATCTCGTAATCGATGAAATTTTAAATTAAGATTCCTAAAGGTAGACTCCCCTTGCTCGCAAACTCTACGACTTATTCAAATTACAAATAGACCAATTTATAAAGATTTAATTCCCCCACCCTGACTCCAGTCTTAGCTCAATGGCAAAGTCTTATCCGCATAATTCACGATAGTAATTAGATGGCGAAGGAGAGCGCATGGGAATTAAAACCGTCCCAATTTGCTAGCACCTTGCTGGAGATCAGTGTTGGTTTGGTTTGGTTTGTTTGTTATTAACGTCCTTTTCAACTGCCATGGTCATTTCAGGACGGCGTTATAGAGGCCGCAAATTTTGCCTCGCAAGGGTTCTTTAACGTGCAGCCGGCAAACGACTACACGGGACCAACGGCTTTACTTCCCTTCCGAAGGAAGTGCGTGATCTCAGGATTTTCCCCTTGAAAAATCCTCGTCGTCCTCGGCCGGGATCGAACCCGCGTACTCGGGCAGAGATCAGTGTTTGTAATATTCCGCCATCACGAGATAATGGAAAAGTAACTGAGTACTGAGAAAACGATAAATGCACGTTAATCCGAGACGATTGAATTTACACGGGAAAAGTCGGGAATTGTGAAATTAACGAGTAAGAAAAGTGAATGAACTCAAAATATAAGAAATTCAAATCAACGAAATACTCTATAGTTACCATTCCGTTAATCTGAAAACTAGTATGGGGCTCGTAAAGTTGTTTTTGTACTTGTAGACGATTGGCTAGAAGGTTTCAAATTCTGGCAGCCTGGTATCAAAATTCAGTATCAGACATTAATATGTTATTATGAAGTAGTGTTACCTCAAGTATCACTATAAATTACCTCAAATTTCAACATTATCTATAGCATTTTCTTTCAGTGAGGCTTATGCACTGGGCGAGTGGCTGGTATGTTTTTGATTCTGTTCAGAGGGGGAAGCAAAATAAATAGAATTTAATGGGTGATACTTTAAAAGAAACCCCGAAACTTAAGAATGAACGTGGCTCGTTAAAATACATATTTTGGTTTAAAAAATGCAATATTTATTTATAAAATATCAAAATATTCTATACAAAAGAATGTTCTATACAATATGATTTAATTGAGGAATAGGCATTGCGATCTCAATTACAAAAGAAAAAATATTTCTCGGAATAAAATAAAGAAATACTTAAATGAACGTTAAACACAGCAAAACACTGTAACGAGAAATATTAATCGCTACATTGAGTGAATTAACTTTAAATATAAAAAAAAATTGAGACAGACCAATTCCTTATAAAGAATAAGGAAAAGAAATTTCAAATTCCCATTAAATGTGTAAAGAAAGACTGCGAAATGATAATCTATTATTAATGGGGAATAAAAAATGAAATTGTGCAGCATGGCGTCCCTTGTGCGCGTTATTGTTGAAATAGCATTAAAAGGAATTTCATGCTATGGGGTAAGCTTATGGGGTAACCCGCAAAACAATGCTACTCGGTAAAGAATCATGGCTGCCGCGAGAAAGTGAAAAAATTCAATAAGAAACTAAACATCGAACGGCAGGGTAGGAGTAATTTTCAGAGCATTGGAATGAAAATGATAAATGGAAGTTGAACGCCATGCTGCAAGTTAGTGAGGACGTGGAGGGCCCGAAGGAGGGACGACTGGTCAAGCAGAAGCTGGAAGTGGTCTGTCTGAAAAAAAAAACAGTAACCACGGAAGGAACATCAACAATAGTGGGACACACATCCGCGTGCTCACGAAAATTATTCGCGAGGGACAACTAGCTGCAGACAGTGATAATCACGTGGAGATTTTTTAATTAACATTTATTAAAACAATATATACTCAACAATCACTGTCTGCAAAACAGTAAAAAAAAACTTAAAGAATAGAAAAAATAGAATAATCAATTACAAATAAAATTAAATCTATTTTTACATAAAAAATCTGAGATTCACTGGTTAGAAAGTCATAAGACAACAATGATTGCACTTGACGAGTGTTGATAGTGTGTCCACACTAAGCAGTTCCTTTGGCATGTTTAGATTTTTTTCTGCGCAGAAAACGTTTCTTCAAAAAGATGCAGTAGGCACAGCAACACTAGAAACAGCTTGAAATATTGTACGGGTTTTAGGTTAAAGTTCAAAGTGATTGGTAATAAAGCAAAACACATCAAAAGTTCCATTTATTCGTAAATGATTCCATTCGTTTTTTTTGTTTTTTTGTAGAAAGGCAAGCAGCTTTTGTAGTTATATGGCTACCACCAGAAGCTAGCTTCTTCGGCGCCCCTATGCAAACTTCTAAAATATACGCTCTTTCAAGTTTGGTTGGCGCCCCATCCTACATTGCGCCCCCATGCGGCGCTTATTTAGCTTACTGCTTCGCGCCGCCTCTGGCCACCACGAAGCACATAATAAGAGCCACCTTAAAATATTTAGTAGCATTTGCCTACCAGGCTACGGATTTTGCTGACTCCGGCAGTTATCTATACAAACTGAGAAACACAATGAAACAATTTTATGGAAATCTATACTGTAAAGGTTGTACATTAAATCATTTGGTGAATAATTTAATAATTTAATAATCGATACATTCTGTCAAAACCGTAAATACAGAGGTCTATAAAAACTGTTGGGTATTAAAATAGAAGACATATTAATAAAGTCGTCTTGCAGGAGATTAATAAGCGAGGCGAGCAATTTGTTTTGGTAAGTTTTCTTGTGTTTTGTGGAGCCGTCTTTGAGGACTCGCAAACTAACAGTCTTAAAGGCCTGCACGTCAGATGCCGCCAATTGAACAGCATCCGAAGAACGGTCAGCATCCGAATACAATAAAACAGTGGTAGGAGAAATTTACACGAACCGGTGGTGTTATTAATGATTGGTTGTCTATGAGCCACAGTTACCCCTTTTAGACAAAGACTGCGCATCATTTTTCCAACGTTCGAATAATCTGGATATCGCATCTTTCGAGAATTCAGTCAGATGCTTCTTTGTTTCAGTTCTGGCTCTATCTAGACTTGCAACAACGAGTCCCTTTTCGAAGTCCGTTAGGCCCAATCTTCTTCCCAATGCAGATCAAGTTCTATGAGTAAATTCATCCAATTCCTCCTTAAAGAAGTACACGTTGAATCACATGACCCCAAACTTTTGCACAAAGATGGATTAAAACAAATTACCTATGTTTCTAATTCACTGGTCTTTTGTACAAGGTGAACCAAAAATCTGAATTCACCTAAACAAAACCTAAACGCTAAGGGTGGAACTACAAAACTTCGATTGGGGATGCTATTGGGGGGGGGGGAGGGGGAAGCCTTTTGGTTATGTGCTCAAGATGGCCGCCAACTTGGATATATATGGAGGCAGTATCTGGACCTGCAATTTCCCAACCATTGGATTGGTCGACGTGGTCCATTGGAATGGCCCCCTAGTTCCCAGGAATGACCCCAATAGAATTTTACCTCTGAGGTCACAAGAATACCTACGAGGGTCACTCCAAAATTAATGCACAATATTTTTTAAAATTTTTTTTTTATTCCATCTCCTTATAATTTATGGAAGTCATAAAGATACATCTTTTAGGAACAACATGCCATTTTGCCACATAATCTTTGTCCCTTTCAACTGCCTTACGCCATCTTGGAACGAGGGCGCTTATACTTTGCACGGTAAAAGTCTCGACCAGTACGTTTGAGCCAATTTTTAGCAGCCTGTATGAGGGAGTCGTCATCTTCGTTTCGCGAAGGGATTCCTTCAATTTACTAAAGAGATGGTAGTCTAGTCGCGGGTAGTTCAAAGCGCTGCTAAACAGTGGCTCAAACATGCTGGTCGAAACTTTTACGGTGCAGGTATACATGCCCTCGTTCCAAGGTGGCGTAAGGCAGTTGAAGAGGACGGGGATCATCATGTGGAAAAATGACATGTTGTTGTTAAAGGATGTATTTATGACTTCCATAAGTTGTAAGAGTGTAGAATAAAAAATAAATTTAAAAAAATTATTGTGCATTACTTTTGGAGTGACCCTCGTATTCTAACGAATTTGGTACACTGGTCTTTGCAGCCAAGATTAGTCCCTAAACTTCGTCCGAGTAATTCGTCCTCCTCCTTACGAAATGTCATATTTACGTTCCTTGAGGCTTTGGTGTGAAGGGTTTAACCAGTTTCGTAATAACAGGGTTCGACTGTTTAATTCCTCTATCTTCAGTTAATTATTTTTTTTAATTTATTTAATTTTATCTTTAATATAATCCTATATTAATAATCTGCTCAGTTATCTAAATTGAATATTACAAATAAAAGAAATGCAACTATATATTTTGTAACCATAGCAAAGAAGAAGGCTTTTGTGTACGCAGAGAAGATATTGAACATTGAACATCTGAAATAGCTCACCCGGTCTTGACAGAATGTTGAACGCAATGTGCTCCTGACAAGTTTGCACTGTCTTTTCTATTGAACCACAATCGTGTCGTTGATTTAGAATCTGTTGGGAAACTTTGTATTATATTTTATTGTCCTTACATGTTCTTTATATCAGGTTTTGAAGTTGTGTGCGGTGCAGACGATGTAAAATTTTTCGTCTGCTCTTTTGTTCTCATGTGAATCAATTTTATTAATAATGATTGAGCCATCATTTAATAGAATTTGTGTTATATGATGCGAAATATTTTACATCGGCTGCACCACACGCAATTTCAAAACCCGTTATAAAGAACATAAGCTTAACTTTATAAGGGCAGTAAAATATAATATTAACTTTTCCACCTATGCATAATATAGGATATCAGAAAGTAACGCCGTTTATTTTTTAACGGAGGAAATATAGTCGCTGTGTAAAGGTTAACATAGCCAAAAAGAAGGTTGAGTACATGCACAGACTTTGCATAACAAGGATTGTTTCCGCGCACGTTTACTGTATGCTACCAGTAGTTTTACAAAATGGTCGCCGCTATCACATCATCTACAGTGGAAAAACAGCGAGCTGTTATAAGGTTTCTTTTTTGCAAAAGGTAAGAAACTCGTTGAAATTCATGGAGAAATGGCAGAAGTTTACGTGCCGACTGTCTGAACTATTGCAATGTGTGTGTGCAACTGGTATAAAATGTTTAGGAAAAGAAAAGCCAGCCTTGCCGATAAACAGCATTCTAGGCGGCCTGCTTCAGCGACAACACTAACCATTATCAAGGACATTAACAACACAATCAGAGAAAACCTTCGCCTTTCCTATGGATTTGCAAGGATATGGTGCATAAGAAGCTTGGATACCGCAAAGTCTGTTCGCGTTGGATTCCAAAAAGTCTGACACCAGAACAGATAGGTTTATTAGAATTTTTGGCGTCGACTACTACGGTCATTTTGCGGCTTTTACAAAAGTTATATCTGTACGCAGCCCGGGAGAAACACAAACATCCATGCCCGCGGCGGGATTCGAACCCACGACCAGCTGGACTCGAGAACTAGAAAGCCTACGTCCTAGCCCTCTCGGCTACTTGGCCGGTCAGAACAGATCGATCGGCAACAGAATGATGTGCAGTCTGCAACATCTGCAGCGATACAACCAGGAGGAAAATGTGTTTCTGAATGGCATCGTCACAGAGATGAGATCTGGGTCTTGCACGTCACCACCTGAGCTTATAACTGCAAGCATGGTGTGGAAAATCACATTCTCCCGTTCGCAAAAAATTCAAAGTTTCTCCTTCAGCTCGGAAGATTATGCTTACAGTTTTTTGGGATACGCAAGGCATCCTAATCGCAGAATTCCTGCCTCGTGGATCAACCGTCAATGTCTCTAACTATTGCGAAACGTTGACTAAAATGCGGCGTGCTATTCGGGATAAGCGCTCAAAAAAGAGGAAACTATGTCTGACTTCTTCATGACAACGCTAACGCCAGCATATGGCCAACGTCGTTAAAGCAAAACTGGTCGTTTAAGGCATATGATAAATCTGATCAACATCTTGCCGAACTACAGATCCAACAGGACATTTAGGCCTTAAGCGAATGGTAATTGGCCCAAGGTCTATCACTCAATGAAGAAAAAAACAAATATTTTAATGGTTGATAGGCACACGTTGGCCCAGTTAGAAACATGCAAAATCTTGGGATGATAAAAATGTTGATAAAAAAGGAAATAATTCAGAAAACCATGGTGGTTCTCTAAATTGAATATGGAATAGTGATCTAGTCGTCTGCGTCCAGGACATTACTTATGCGAGTACAGGTTGCCTATAATAATATTATGAGAGCAGCCTTAGCCCTTCCTAGGCATGTGTCGGTGTCACATTTGTTCCAAGACCACAATATTTTCAACGTTAATGGCGTTATCAAGATTTGCAAGAATGAAAGAATTATATAAAGCTCTCGTGGACATCCACCATCCAATACATTAAAGACTGGTTGATTAGTTCAGATAATACGCGTAGCACACAAAGATACAAGTTCGCTCCTGCCATTCCTACTTCGAGACTTTTGGATAACCATTTTCCTTTTAATACAATTACGCTTTGGAACTCTTTAACCTATGACGTGAGGAATCATATCATGAACTGTACTCTAAAGTTATGTCCATAAGCAGCACGTCTATGATTTGTTGCTGCACGCAAGTACTACTGAATTTTAATCCCTTATTTTCACATATCCCAACGTGGGGTGCAAATTTTATAATAAATAAATAAATAAATAAATAAATAAATCGTTACCAAAGGTCGTAGTCAACCTTCTATAGACGGGGTACCACTTTCTGTGCCTTCAATAACTTCGGACCATTGAATTTCTGAGGCCGGAAAGAGTAAAAAACGAACAATTTAACCAACAAAAATGCCGTTTTGTGTTCCTCCCGGTTCAATCAATTCGCAAAATTATTTAGTGAAGTAATGTTTCATCGATTTCGGATACAATAATAAATTAATGATAAATCGCAGTCAATCTGAATAATGTCAACTTTTAGTAACAGCCGACGCTAGAAGTACAGTTATTACGAAAGCGGAAATACGTCTAGGTACAAAGTAAGCTAATGTTTGTAAACACGCAACCCGTCTATAGAAAACCCTCTGAGGATAATCGAAACGTGTAAGAGAATAAAATATGTTCCTGTTACATGGACCCTGCATGTATTTCAACTAACCTATAGCAACAGAAAATATATGGAATTTTAAATTTGTAATCAGGTCTTCTTTTATGAATACCCTATATTTTAGTTTCTTTGTAGAGAGGGGAAAAAGAAACCTCAACCAATTTGGATTCTTCTTCTACCACAAACAGAAATTACGTGAGAGAACATCTCCTTAGAATGGTTCCTCTTTATTTTCAAGTTTTGTAAATGGTTGAAGGAAAGTAATTATTTTTCAATTCTCCTTTCATTAAGGTTTCTCGGTTGTAATTTGTTACGAACGACGCAAAACTCTCTCTCGCTCTCTTTTCTCTTTCAGGTTATTTCTCATTTCCGTCCGATTAATGTTTTCCTCTCTTTTCTCTCTCTCTCTCTCTCTCTCTGTTTCGTCCGTCGGTGGGTCGTTAAGGCGAGAGAAAGAGAAAGCGACCGTGCTTCTTTAATTTTCTCTTCCTTTGCGCTCTCTTCCCTCTTACAAGCAAGCAGTGGCGCCTCTCACGAACACGCACACATACACATACACACAATTGGATGACGATGAACAATGAATGCAAGCGAGTGAGAGAGAGAGAGAGAGAGAGACCTGGCTTGCTTTAGTTCCCTTTTTTCTTCTTCCTCTTTTTCTCCCCCTCAAGCTCCTTGGTTCCTTCTTTTTTTCTCTCTCTCTCTCTCTCTTCTATCGGAAATGAGACATTACATTGTAGCGGTTACTAGGTAATAAATGCTGATAACATTCACCGATGCCACGGAATGACAAAAAGGAAAACGCTCGTTCTCACGAGATCTCGTAACAAGCGAGAGAGAAGAGAGAAAAGAAAAGAGTGAAATTCAAGATGGGGGTAGGTGAGAAAGGAGACCCCTTGCTGACTGCAACGATAATTAAAAAAAAGAAATAAAGGAACGAACGTCTCTCTTCGTTTCGTGAGTGCACTGGCGCTGGAGCGCTTAAAACTTTTCTCGAGTCCAAACTTGTTTTGCCGATTTAGACAAAAGGGAGGGGGAGGGAGGAGGCAGATAAACGAGAAGGAGATGAGACCCTGAAGCGGCGGCGCTTTTGCCACTTAATTTATAATGTCTCGGGCTGAAAACTAGCCTTAGCATATGTCAGACGGGTGGAACTTTAAGTGTTCCACGGAACAGGATTACTCGTCCTCTCGTCCTCTTCTTACTTGTTAGCGGAGCCTCTTAGACTTTAATTTATGCTCATTGCCAGGAGATGGTGAGGAAATTAAAACCAAAACGTACATAGACTATGGAGAAGGTACTCTTCAAACCATTTGAGAGAGCGTGAGAAAGCGTAAGCACTGCTGTAAAACCGTGACGACTACAGTTATTGTTTGAATGAAAGCGGATACGATGAGATATCTACGTGAAAAATTGGTTACACGCAAGGAACCTTGTACTGCAATTACATGACGACAATAAATGACGGTGCATTAAGAAAGAGGTAAAAAAAAGGGTCTTGACCGCAGTCTCGCTTGCTATTTATTAGGACCAAAAGGTGCTATATGCTATTACTGGGGGAAAATCTGGCCCTGTCTGTAATTCGATCTTCTCGAAGCGTATGAAAGATGGTCCAAATCGGTAAATTGGCAAGTACTCTATTGGTTAACACTAAAAATTTCCAATACTAAGATATGGTGAGTAATTTATCAAACAGCTTGCAACAACGAGCCATGAACGAACATAATGTTATTAACTACAGTTTTCACCAACTGATAATTATGGTTCGAAGATAATCGAAATTGTTTTAATGGCACATGTTTTAATATCACCATTATGAAATCCCTTTAGAAATTTTCAATGTTAAGAAATGGCATTTAATATGAATAAAGACGACTAATTAATAACTACGAAATGGTCGAATATGATTTAGTGGTACGTGTTCTAATGACACCATTATGGTACCAATGGAAACTTTCAATATATAATACAGGGTGTCCATTAAAGGGTCTGACACATTTTGTCTGTGTATTACCAAAAAACTAATAAAGATAAACAAACTGATTTCAATATACGAAAAAGTTTTAGCAGACCTCAACGTGTGCTCCTTGGGTCACACGGAGGATATCAAGCCGTTAATCAATTTCTTGGCATGTTCTTTTGAGCATATCAACATCCACCTTGTTATTAGCAACCTTGATTCGGTGTTTCATATCAGTTATGTCCTTAACTTTTGTCTCGAACACCTGGTCCTTAGCGAACCCCCACAAGAAAAAGTCCAGTGGCATAATGTCGGGTGATATGTTCTCTTCCTATCCAACGCCATGGAAATTTTTCGTTCATAGCGGCACGAACAATTGTCTCCTAGTGTGGTGGTGCTCCATCCTGTTAGAAGAGAATATCGTGCCGTAGTTCATCTAATTGCGGGAATACAAAATTCTGCAATACGTCCAGATACGTAGTGGCAATAACGGTTGGTTCCGCAAAGAAGAAGGGTCCTAGTACGCGATTGTGCATAAGCCCGCACCAGACTTTGACTTTTGGGCTGTCTCTTTCCATTTCACGGACACAGTGCACGTTTTGTGGAATGTCGCCTCGTCGGAAAACACAACACGCTGAAGAATATCTCCATCGTCTTCAATACTGTTTAACATGTAAACAGCAAACTTCGTAAGTTTCGGTTTGTCATCTGGTTGGAGAGCTTGTACAAGCTGAATCTTGTATGGATACAACTGTAATGTCTTACTACGATTTTATGTACCGTGGATTTAGGCAATCCCAATTCTCTGGAAGCTGTCCTTATCGATTTTCTAGGTCTCCGATCAAACGCCTCTCTAACTCTCTCCACATCCTCATCTGCTATGCTTGGGTGGCCTCAACTTTTTTTGCATAGCACACTGCCTGTTTCCAAAAACCTCTTCTCCCAATCCAAAATGCTGTTTCGACATGGTGGATCCTTATTAAATTGTCTTCGAAAATTTAATTTCGATAAATCGATTCACTGTTCGTGCTCTCTCCTGTGAGTAGCCCACCTTTTGTTTTAATAACCCGGATGTACAGTTCCGCACTCAATAAAACACAATAAAACTTTTTCAGTTACAGTTTCATATATTGAAATCCGTTTCTGTTTATCTTTATTAATTTTTGGGATTACACAGATAAAATGTGTCAGACCTTTTATGGACACCCTGTATATCAAAAACTGCAGCCAAATTGATCTCGTTGTCCGAGGACGTCTTAATGCTGAAGTCTACATCAGGGACATTCTGGAAGACTACGCAGTGCCTGCTGCTTGTGTTGTGGGCCCTGATTTTGTTCTTATGTAGGATAATGCTCGTCCGCATGCGGCTTGTAACTAGATGTCATGAATGAGTAAATAATAAGCTCAAAGGTGGTTCGAATTTGATTCAATGAAACCTGCTAATGATACCGTTATGGCATGTAATACAGGATGGCCCAAATAAAAATAATCACTTTGAGAGCTTTATTAAGGAACAGATTATAATGACATTTTAACATGTCCATATTGGGATAATGCGAAAATGTTTCTAATCATAAAATATGCAAATTAGTTTAATTGTTTTTTGGCCGCTTTAGTGTGCAGCTAAGCACAGAAATACTTGTAAATGTCTCGTGTGGCTTCACTGCAAATTACATCATTTGACCGATGATTTTCTTCGAAGAACAGAGCGATGGTGTTTTTGGTAACAATGACAATCACAGGTGGCGATTTTACAGGATCATGTTATTCTTTACATCAGGTAACGAGGCATTCCAACGTGATGGCGCGCCGCTTTCTCTTTTTACTGAAGACAGATTGATTGGACGAAATGTTCCAATAGCGTGGCCTCCTGGATTCCCAGACCTTTATCCTTGTGACTACTAGTTAGGGGGATTTCTGATCGAAAAAACACTGATCATTAAAATCCAAGATGAGGACAATGAAAGTTGATTTGATGCTCAGACCCTAATGTCAGGTGTATTTTCAGTGCCCAAACCTGTCTTTCTCGTTTAAGCTATTACTGTATAAGAAGATGATTTGGACCATCCTCCTCTATGGCATTCCTGCGTGGGCGACCATATATAAGAACAGATGGAGTGAACTCCAAATCATTCCAGAATGTTACTCTGAGGACCACTCTCAGCTTGGAAGAGGAAACGTGAAAAATCATTACATCCACTCGGATCTGAACATGACTGACATTGGAAAGTGTATCCAAGATCTCCTGATGAACATGGTGCAGACGATGAAAACCCATGACAATGACCTGGCGGCCTGAATGCTGAATAACCTGATGGAAATGAAGTGGCATACAAAGTATATTCCGAGAAACCGAGGCAACTTCGAAGACATTGCCAACGTGTCCTTCCCGGATTATTGGAAGATGTGATATCCCCCGCCCCCTCTCCCTCGTTAATCTTATTATTTTTTCATAATGTGGAAGACCTCTTGTGTTAATCAGGCTTCTTGCCTATTTCAGTGTATTTCATGTGGAATTTATTCTTGTAGGATGAGCTTCGTGAAAGCACTGCTTCCGACCCACCTGAACAAATGTACACTTCACTGTTCGATTGTCGTCTTTCTCGTTGGCCTCGGTCCGAGGTAAATGGCGCAAGTTATCTTTGTGCACGAAGATCCAACAATACGCGTTGAAATATGGCAACAATTTTCAGGTAATCCTTGGAAAGCACCCGACCTTCCATAAATTTTAGAGGACTAATTCCATACCAACAGAAGAAGCTAGCTGCATACCATGAGACAATTGTCGGAACTTTGAGTTGTCTTGCCATTGCTTCATGGGGCTCTTGCCAAAATCCTCTGCCTACTGTCAGTACAAAACAACGTGTGATCACACAACCTTCTTCCAGTCTTTACGTGTCCAGTCACGGGATTCCAGACCCGCTGTTGACAACTTCCCTGTTCTTTGAGAAATAAAGGTTGTATAGGCATGCGCTTGTTATGAGCCGAGAAAAACCATAGTAAAATCATTTGTCAATTGTTGCATAGTAGATGTCATGTTTTAAAATGACGGCAGTCTCGCTCATAATTGTCTTTAATTCGAGGTTGCCCTTTTTAGACAGACTGTGGATCTTTCTTTATAACGGTTGGATACACGGGATATTACATCTTCAAGAATCTAGTGAGCTATTTCGTTGTTTCAATCGAGGCTCAACAATGGGTTCCATTTCGAAGTCAGTAAGGTCTTTTTATTTTCCACGTGATGATCAATTTTTATGGCTAAACTCCCTTATCTCTTTCTTAAATAGGTAATTAGAATACGCTTGAGTCGCATGATTTCAAACTGTTATGAGAAAAAAACCAGATTAAAACAAACTTACACGTTTATAATTCATTGGTCAGTATAAGCATTATCAATTTGAACGAAATTCAGGCAAAGAAACAAGGGCATATAAAGAAAACCCAAAATTCCACAGCCTGGATTCATGACACTATCACTGGAACCAGAAATCTTCATTTTCTTTCCTATTTTAATCAATAATTTAAACATCTGAGATTTGGCGTGTAAAAATCCTCACAGACCATTCATTATTTACTCTTTAACGAATATTTCACCAGTTGTAAAGATAGTCCCAGTCTGCGAACAGGGTACTGCTCCAACCAGCCCTAAGGACATGTACGAGAGCGATTCAAAAAGTAACTTTAAAATTTTTTTATTTCGCACAAAACGCAAGTCAACAAGGAACAAATGACGTCACTTTTCGACATAATCTCCCTGGCGTTCAATACACGTGCGCCATCGTTTTGATAGTGCTTAAATGCCTGCAGAAAAAAGTTCTTGGAACGTGCGCGGAGCCACTCACGCACCGCCTCCTGAACTTCGTCATCAGACAGGAATTTGTGGCCGCCAAGCATTTGGGTTCCGCCTCCCGGAACCCGATTATCGAGTATTACATGGCCAAAGGCACCACCATCAACAGTGACTCGTATTCGGACCTTCTGAGGTCCAAACTGAAACCTTCCATCCGCACAAAGCGTCGTGGACTTCTCACAAAGGGAGCCCTGCTCAACACGACAACACTAGGCCTCATACCTCCCGTGCCACAGCTGCCACCACAAAAGACCTGCAATTTGAATGCCTGGCCCATCCTCCGTACTCGCCCGAAATTCAGGAGCCGGTGCGTGAGTGGCTCCGCACCATCCCAAGAACTTTTTTTCTGCAGGCATTGAAGCACTACCAAAACAATGGTGCACGTGTATTGAACGCCAGAGAGACTATGTCGAAAAGTGACGCCATTTGTTCCTTGATGACATGTGTTTTGTGCGAAATAAAAACTTTTAAGGTTACTTTTTGAATCGCCGTCGTAGATAGCGAAATACTTCCATGTACACGGTGGCACAGTTGGTTGGCGCATCAACGCGGTGAGCTGAAAGATACTGGTTCGAATCCAGGCTGTGTTTTCTTTCCTATTTTCATCAATAATTTAAATTCTTTATACCGTTCCATTCTTTTCAACAAAATCTTTCTTGGAAGGTTGACATGAAGAAACTGAGCGGGAACTGAAGAACCTAGTGCACCAACACATACACACAAACACACGCACGGTCTTTTGATAAGCTTAAAGGCGCATTTTGATAAAATGCAATGAAAGATCGGAGCTTTTAATGAAGTAGACAGAAAAGAGTGACATTTGCCAAGACCAATTTTAATTGCGACTCAGCAGCCCCTAATATTAAAATATCAACAGAGCAATGTAAGGATGGTGCATTATGGTGTCCTTTGAGTGCATGGTAATTAATAAAACGGAAGGGAAAAAAATCAGCGTTCAAATTCGCAATATGCCCCTCAATGTTTCTTTGGGCATACTGCAAGTCACTGGGCTTGGCCCAGAGTTATTAAAGAAAACATTTCCCTCTCAGAGTCCTCCATGCGTGATAAGGAAAAGGGAACAGATAACCATCAAGTCCTATTTGGGTCATATGAGAGAAGCCAACGTCATTCGGTTTTCTGACAGACAGCATTACAACGAATCAAAGAAAAAAAGAACTGTTCGCCCTGACTGGGAATGTTTTTAAATCGCCGACTCCGTCTCAAGTCTTAAGATTGCCTAACAACCGTGATTCACTTCACTCACCTGCAACGATTCCCTCTCAGCACTGCAGAACTGCAATGGCAGACCTGTCACCGCCATCGCCCGTTAATAGCACCAACACGTGCGGCCCCATTCACCGGCAGCTTGCGGGCATCCTCCGTTCATTAACGAGCATCAGAGACGGCTGACACGGTGGTCCTAGTTACATCAGCTTCGTTAAGTCGGCTTTTTATCGCGATACGCGACTCATTCATGTCCATTGAGTAGCCTATGAGCCACAACCACTGCTCGCAATCTTCGCTCATTTCAAAACGATTTCAACTCCAATTGCAACACGCGAAATATTTAAAGACCAGAGAATTTTCAGCTCTGCCTGTTTGTGTGCTATCGTGTTAAAGTTTATGATTCGTACATATTATCTCAAGTTGATGGTCCCAAAGCAATGTGCAGTAAGTAATATACCGCATTCCGATTAAATGCATCTCTGTATCTATGGATCTATAGCTATGCTTAAAGCACCTTCAAATGTTCTGCACAACAATAACAGATAATATTAAAATTAATAAATGAAATCTGGACTTAATAGATATTAATGGAAAATATGGAAGGAAAAATTCCGAGATTTGGATTTGAACTAGGGGCTACGAGTATCAGGTGCCAACTGGAATAGGTGCGTCGTCTCTCATGTGTTCATCGGCTTCTGCGAGCCGGATGGCTGCAGTATCATTAGGCTTCCAGCTTAACTACTTTGTAGCCTTTAGAAAACTTGAAGACAGCCTTGCTGTCCCGTGGTCGTACTGTTGTTCTGTAATACCCCGTCCGCAATGCTTAAGTTAGACAATGTTGAGCTAGCTTATTCCATAAGCTAAATATCTTGGGTTAAATTGTAGGATAGGTCGTTCGCACCGAAGTTGTTTTAAAACTGGCCTTAAGACCAAAGGTGGTGTAAAGACCAGTTCCAGACTACGCGAAGCCACTCTATCCAGCCAAATGCTCCAAAGCAAACGGAATCATGGGAATAAACGTTTCTTAAACTAGCTCATCATAAGCTAGCTTATCAGAATCTAGGCTAGCCCAATGAAAGCTAGAATCGTTCGCACTGCAGTTTAAGCTAGCCTATCAGTTAGGCTGGCTTATTTTTTGCAGTGCGGACGGGGTATAAGGATGCTATGGGGGTATTCTAAAATGAGGAAATAGCACATATTCCGTAATATTCAACGTTTATCGAACACGAACCAACGAACTCGGGGAAATCGCTCTGAAGGCTATTGCAAGAATTAATATGTATCCTGAATTCACAATAACTGATAACATTTTGGGTCTTAGTTGTTTGTAAAATGATTTGAATAGATGCGTTTTTATAAACAGTAATTTTCTTTTAACAACACAAGGTCCAATTAAGTTGAAAAACGAAAAGAAAAATTCAGCGATCTGGATTCGCGCCTGGACCACTATTATGTAGCTCGTCCCATCTACAGGACCATCAACTTGTAAAAGCGACGAACGGAATTTTTAATTATTGGACTGGGCCATCAACTCGTAGTCCCTTACTTACAAATAAAAAAGGGAAGGAAATATTCCGTGACTTGGACTCGAACCAGGGACCATACCTTTCGCTAGCACCGCTCTTACCAATTGAGCTACTGCGGACATTGAACCGGAAAGCTGTTAAAATACGTCCAAATTGTCTTTGCGATATTGTAAGACAGCTGGTTTTGATCTGTGGATGGCAGGTGTTATGCGGAGAAGCTATTTCAAGAATTTGTTGTAGCTTCTCCGCATGTCAGCTGCTATTCACAGAGCAGAAAAACCAGCTGCTGAAACTTCATCTATAACTACTGAAATCTCAAACGGTTCGTTATCCGAACCATGTTTATATGCACTTTTGTTTTCATCTCGCTGTGGGGAATCACCACCAGAAGTTTGTGACAGAGGTTTACATGTAGATACACCCTGTATTATCATTTCTCATTGAGTCGTGGTCCCTTGTTCAAAACCAAGTCGCGGAATTTTGACTTTCGTGTTCCATCTTATTTCAATTACCTAATGTTGAAGCATAGCCCTAAATTTCATCTAGTGTTTTGGCCATAGCCCTTCATCAGGGCATCTCATACTATGAATTCCTGAGATAAAATCAGAGGTAATTGAAGAAACATTTGGAGACAATTTACTTGGATTTTTATATACAGTCAATCCAGCGAAGAAAAACTATGCTAAGGTCGGGAAATTCAAAATTATCCAATCAAAGCGATTTAAATCAATCCTGATTAGGATTCATAATATGAAATGTCCTGCTGAAGGTTACGGCCAAAACGCGTGAATTTACAAATTATTCTTAATGGAACCAAACTTGTAAAAATTTTGTTTTATAAAGACCCATCTATTAAGCTCACAATATTAGATTACACGAAATTATGAATTTTCTGAAATAGATTTCTCTTTATTTTCAACCGAAACTAAATTAAACTTCGATAAATGAATTATGACAAATACGAAGTGCATGATAAGGCTCATTGTGAAAATCATGGCTGTACTAGAGAAGAATTTCCTCTTCTTTGTAATCATTTTTAATATGCTATCCTTTAAGCAATTTCTATTCTGTCCAAACGATGGTGTACATTGAAGTTTTATAAATAAGAGATTTGGTAAATCTGAGGAAAATCTTTTTATGGAAAAAATATTGGTTGCTGAGATTTATAAAGTGATTTATAAAGGCAGTAGCCAAATTAAAAGAAAAAAAAACATTAAATACTATCTTCTCGATAAAGCAACATAAAAATAAAACTTTAAGAAAACGATTGAAATTCCAATTAGAAACACAAATCTTTGTATCCGAATATAGACCTTCATAGTATATATAGCTTAGACGTTACAAACATTCTAATCTTATCTGATGCAGATTTACTTCAGCATCATTGGCTTAAACTTAACATCTGTGCTGCTTTAATTGAACATAAACATCCTATCGTCTCCATCTAGAGTAATAAATTATATTGCAAAACCGCTGCCACATTTTAATTCAATGCTGCAAACAAAATGAGCGAACCGGACGCTCATTTCATAAGGCTCCTATTGACAAACGCTTGAGGAACGCACAACACAATGAGGGCTGCCTCTGTTTGCTTTCACTTCACTCCCACAAATCATCCGTTCTATTAGGCCAATTAGTCATGGAAGAACACAACCAGGAAAAAAAAAAAACAAAAACAAAAAAAAACCCGACAACCTTATTCTTCATCAGAGACATACAGAACGCCTGAAAATTGTTAACAGAAATTATATACAATAAAACTTCCTTTATTGAACTTCAAAAGAACACAAATTTTTCATTGTACGAGTTTCCCATTGGTCTTGTTAGGATTTCAGAGCAGGTTCGTTAAACCCGAGGTTTCATTATATCAGAGTTTGGTTTAAGGAAGCTTTAAACGTATTAAAAATGACACAGGAAAGAGATAAAGCTGGTATAATATTTTGAATGTCGTAAAAAACAAAAACAGGCATACGCTAGACAAATCCCTCACGTTGCAGAGAAATGTTAAACGGAACTTGTAGATCGAACGTGAATGCTAGCTTTGTAATCATTTCGATCTTCTGAGAAGGATGGGTTAATGGTCACGTAACAAAAAAATTATAAAGAGGAAATGGCGAATTTACACTTTCGAAAACGCCCCAGTTTAAACCTTAAAAAAACTGTGGATACTTACTTACACCACTTTTGAATACTTCACCATTACTAAAGCTAATGTTAGGTTCAAATTCAAAGTTAAAAGCAAAATAAGACACGAATGAAGAATAATGAAAGTGTTTAAAGAAAACAATGATGAGCAGTAATTAGATTTTTTCACTAAGTGGCTATGTTTTCAAAGGATTATTTTATTTTAAAAATTTAAAAAAAAATCTATCTGCACATTTATAATATTAAAATTAATTATGCAATATCGTCCAAGCGTCGGAGTATGTTTAAAAATTGTAAAATAAGTGGCAATCAAATGATAACATTGTAGAGCACAAAAAAATATACCACATGGAAAGAAAATCAAGAACCGGGAAAATACAGAATGATGCATCAAATTCAGTGTCATCACTAACTAGGCAACCGTAAGCACCATGTTCAAAGCTTACGCATATGAAAGCTTAATTTAAAAACTGCTATGCATACAAAAAGTATACATGAATGCTTCGTTATCTTTAACAGTTAGGAAAACCCTAAATGCCCATCATCATAATTCCGACGATCCCATTGAAAATCAAAAAGTTTGATAGCATCGAAATCAACAAAGCATTCTTCTTCCACTCCGAACTTCTTATTATCTATAGAAACAAAATAAGGCACCTTCGAATAAGTCATGAATATCATCTAGATATGCTCCGATTCACTTGTAGGGAATGTACAAAAACATCGGCATTTCCCAAGCAAAAGTTCAGGATGGAGATAATCTCGACAGCCAAACTTGTTTTATCATTGACCCTCCCTCCTCCCCACCTCTGGCCCATTTTCATAATTTATTTTTTTACTCACTTCCATATTTCCTTTTGATTTTTATTTCCTGTTAATTTCAGTTTCCCTCACCATCATTCATTTGCTTCATTCATTTTTATTTTTAATCCTTATTTATCTATGTCTTAATCTTTTATTCTATAAATTTGATTGTGTTTCTTATTGGTATTACAGAATTAGAACTTTCTCGTCTTTAACTCCTTCCATTCCCCGTCTGCTCACTTTCAGTCCTTTAAAATTTTTAACTGCATTTATTCATTAACTGCTGATATGTCCGGCGTTGCTCGGGCTGTTTTTGCAATATCTGAATTTGAATATGAATAAGAACACATGAAAAATCCTTAATAAGTATATACTCACTTTGGAAAAACGAAAAGAATTATTTAAAATGGTCGCACCGGAATTTTGTGTCTAATTGGGTTTGCCCAGGAAAATTCGACATTGCATCCTTAACATTTTATAATATCAAAAAAAGGCTATGAATATTGAATTATTTCTGTCTATGTTAAAAATACTTCATAGATGGGTTGAGAGAGTTGAGGAACTCTCTTTTACAGTCTCATCAAAATCCCTCATCAACATGTAATCGTTTCAATAGAAATCTATCTATATATATAAAGAAGGATGTTTGTGGGTCTGTGGGTCTGTTTTTTATACAAATCTACAGTTTTATTCCGATCTTGATAAAATTTCGCATACATGACCTTCAAAGCGTGAGGAAGGTCACTGTCTACCTCAGATTTCGGAAAAATAATAAATATCGATAAAAAATCGATATTCATGGTTATGGCAAGGCATATTAATGAGAAATATCTCATGACCAACAATGCAAGGCAAAGTTGGTACAACAATAGGTATCAACAATGGTATCAGCACGCAATTCACAAACACACTGCATGAACCAACAATATATATCTCATGACTAACAATGAAAGGAAAAGTTTGTGTAAGTGTAATTATCCCGGGCAACGCCGGGTACCTCTTCTAGTAATTAAATATATACTGGAGCTGACCTCCAAACATGATGTAATAATATTTCTATCAAAACAATGGAAGGAAAAATTCTGCGCCCTGGATTCTAACCAGGAACTCGACTATCATGGTCGACGCCTCTACCAATTGAGCTATTATTGGAAAAAAATATTCATCATGTTTGGAGATCATCTCCAGTATATATTTAATTATTTGTCTGTGAGTTCATCAAATTTTCTGATGGTTGGATAGGAGAAATTCTCGATCTGTGAGCCGTGTGCCCGCCTCCCATTGGGCTTACAACCTTGACAACTTGGTTGTCTTTAAGACATCTTGTGACAGCATGCCTATCCGGGTGTCTGCAATAGCTCAATTGGTAGAGGCGTCGACCATGACAGTCGAGGTTCCTGATCCAAATCCAGGTCGCAGAATTTTCCTTCCATTTTTTCGATAGAATTCAATAGATTTGCATTCAGTCACAGAGCGCGGAATCATGTCCTGAATGTTGTTTATAGTGACAGTATCAGTTTTAACAGCAAGGATTGCTCTCTCACACAATCAGTTGAGATTTTTATAATTTTCTAACATATTTAGATAAATAATCTCAAAAATAATATGAAAAATAAATTTTCTCCAGTTATTAGCTTGTTAGGGAGAGTACCATCACCTTTTCAGCAAAAGCTTGAGCAGCTGCACGCCCTAGAAGTTGTATTCTCTTATTTGTTTCAGAATAATTTCTTATATCTCTGCAAAGATTTTAATATAAAAAGAAACAATACTGACTTATTATTTTTTATTTATTATTTTTTATAATAAATCATTAAGACAAGCATCGTAGCTGACGAAAAAGTCACCCGAATTATCACAGGCTCTTATCTTCTTATACTCTGTTCAACGAAAGAAAAACTGGGCGTGTCTAATTAAATTCCCAATTTCAATTGTTAGACATTGTTGCTAAATAAAATTAACAATGTTTAACAATTGAAATTGGAAATTTAACTGGACACGCCCAGTTTTTCTTTCATTGGACAGAGTATAGTCGAAGTAACAAATCATCTTCATTGTTTATATCTTGGATTTTAGGAATCAGTATTTTTCTTTTATTCCAGTATGAAGGTTACATTGTTGATTGGTCAGGTGACTTTTCAGTGCTGATGCAACACCGCCTAGACAGAAGGCCTGCGCACAGAACGTCTTGCATTGTTACATTACACTAAAGCGGCTATTGTTAATCGTATTTCTACCAATAATATGCTTTAAATTTTGCCGTTTGAGGATGATGTAATAATGTATACAGTTTCTGTGCGCAGGCCTTCTGTCTAGGTGGTGTTGGCGGTTGACTGTCTTTTTCCTCGGTTATGACCTGCATTAATTTCATCAACCATTGTTGACGCAACATACAAATACGACGGGCTGATTGTTCACACATGCAATCAAACGAACATAAACCAAGTCTATTTCATATATATAGATATAAAAATTATAAATTTCTATGTTTTTGAGAGACTTAGCTCTAGTTTTAAATATTTTCCATCATTGTGATAGTATTACACAGCTGTTTATTAAATTTCAACTTTATAACTTACTTCCAAGTTGCATTTTAAAACCGGACAAACATACAAACATTGTGCTTTATATATACAGGGTGTATCTGAAAGGTCTGTACAAACTTAGAGGGGAGATAGTATGGGTGATTCTAAGCAAAAAAGTTCATATGAACGTCGGTCTGAATTTGAACTGATATATGAACTGAGATATGAACAGAGATATGAACAGAAATAAAAATGCCAAAAATGCCAAAAATAAAAGACCTGTCCGAAAAGTATCCGGATTGAGGCTACAAAAAAAAAAAATAGAACTCGCTGCATCTTTTTTCTATCCGGAACGTGTGACAACATTTCTGCTGATGACGTAAAGAAATTTGCAGCTGTTAAGAGTACCGCGTGCAGTTGTTGTAACATGCTAAAGCGGAACGTTTTTCTTTTCTCGTCGCGCAGTGAAAATGACAAAACATTGAGCAACGACATTGCATCAAATTTTGTTTTAAAATCGGTAAAACCGCAACGGAGTGTTATGAATTGCTAAAACAAGCATGCGGAAACGGTAAACAATGTGGGCTTCTGGAAATTGGATGCTGCACTACGACACGCTCCAGCACACACACAGCGCACATCGCGAAGAATCGTGGCACATATGACTGTGGAAATGCACAAATTTGAGTACTCCAAATCCATTTAAATAACAACGTAACAGGATCGCACCATTAATCCTCCTGAGAGTGTAAGATAAAATAAGCAAGTCGCTTCGATTGCCAAAAATACTTGAACATTTCAATAAAATAAGCCGTGGTCAGACTTTAATTTGAAACTAGCAAATATTGCAATTTCTTTCCAGCAGAAGCACAAGTCGAATGATCACTTAAGCTTCTGCCAGAAAAATGCCTCCATAATGCCTACTTGTATCGAAGAAAAACAAGACAGGATTCAATTTCAATCACGAAATTATTTGAATAATAATAAAAAAATCAAATAGAAAAAATAAGGAAAAAACAAAAGACCATCGCCCAACAGAAAAGTTTGATTGCAAGAGGGGGAGGTGCCTCAGTCATAATTAATGACGAGCGGGTCAACAGATACCGTCTTTTGGTGTTCTTCCCCTAAAACCTACTAATTAAAATTAATCAACGCCAGGTCCAGCGAAGGTAATTAATTGCCTGTCATTTATAGACGATTCCACGTGATCGTCATCGTTATTATTCTCGAAACCTCTTTTCGCGCAAATAATGAAGCTCTTCAATTATCAACACCGACAAAAATCTTTTGTGAATGTTCAATGAAAACTGACTCCTTGTACACGACGAATGCTAATGACTAATTACTGAAATAAATTAATTAAACATTGCTGGGGCCGAAAAGTGACAAGATAAAGACTTTTTCGGGAGGAAGGAAGGAAGGATGGAAGAGGAATTTTCGCCACAGCACACAAGTGCCGAGGACGAAGAAGACGACGTTCTTGGATTTCTTCGAGGTTAATTACGCTTGTTCAACTTCTAAATAGACTTGTAACTGATGAGATTGTTTTTGCTCATTTTTCTAACGCCCCCTCCCACTTCACTACGCCTTCTTCGAAAACCCTTCTTTTTTTTCTTTTAATTCAAAACTTAACAAAATGTAAATCAGAAGCAATTAACTTTTTTTTTCTTCCTTTCTTCTTATTTACATCTTTCCGCTTCTGCTAACAAGACGATTAACTTCTGGAAGCAAGAGTCGAAGAAAAGACGAGTAGAGGTTTCTAGCCTAATTTAATCTTACAAAAATGAATTTTCTTAAAGCATACCCAAAAGGATAAATATTAAAATTGTTCCCCGTCCTTGTTGGTCTTTTAAAAGTTAAAGAGATGCTCGTCGTAAAATGTTCGCCATTTCATGTGGCAATTCATCTACAGCAAGCTATCAAGTAAAATGAAACCGTTCTTATTCTATCCCTTCTTCTAATTGCCCTAAATTGATGCAAAAGTGCCGCGAATATACTTCAGTGCCATCAACAAGTGCACGATTGATGGAGTAAAATTCAACTTCTGAATTTTTAAATTCATGCCATCGAGATAAATTTAATTCCATTCTGAATGTGTAATTCGTTAAAATTTAATGTCTGAAAAAGAATCCTAATGGACCACTACATCTTTCAGAATGACAGCTACGTGCTGAACGTTTCATGACGAGGTTTAATGAGACGAATTAAATTAGACCTTGCTATACATCTGCAAACATTAAAATTAAGTAGAAGAAAACATTTTTGAAAAATTTCCCTCCAATGCAACGGCATGTTTACATCGGTAACTGTGAAGACAACGACAGGCATTAGAATGCCATGAAGTCCAAAACACCGTGACATTTGTTCTGCAACAAAAAAAGTATTTGATTGTGAACATACCATCGACATTAAAAATGTCAATGTTAATAAGTAGTAGCTCTTGTTTTGCAAAGTGTATCTTAAAGTCGTGGCCTAATATTGACAAAAATCCAGTCAAGATTTTTCCATTTCTTTAATAAACCCGACATACGAAACTTTCTCGAATCAATGCAGGTTGAAAAACGTCATAATTAATGAAGCCCTACCACATGCCCTTACGTAAGCTACATTCTAAATTTCAACCGCCTACGTAAAAAAATATAGAAATTATGAATTGGTAAAATCAATAAGTATCTCCATATTTCCGCTATTTAGGGAGCTTCCATAAACCACGTGATCTAGGGGAGGGGGAGGTTCGGTAAAAAGCTACGCTAAGTTACGTGACGGGGGGTGGTCCATGCTCGAGCTACATAAATTTATAATTACGTCTTTTTATTTGGAATAGTTAAACAGGTTACAGAATACATACAAACTTTATGAATATTTTTTTCGTAATTAGCTCCGTAATCAAGGCCTTGCTCCGTAATTTGGATACGCTATATACCCATGACGCCGTGCAGTTGAAGTCTTAAAGCTTGGGCGGTGAGTTGTACGAAGTAGGCTCGTTTGAACTAGCCGATGAAGATGTGGCTGTCACCTAAAAGCGAACTTCTTGAAGCAAAGGACTACCTGAGAAAGATGTTTTTCTAGTGGTTAGTAATTTCCAAGAGTGTTTCCTGCCGCCACTAACTGATTCAAGATATTTAAAATTATTAAAAAGGCATATAAAGCAAGTATCGGTCATGCTGACTAGGTGGAAAGAGGCGGGGGGGGGGGGGGAGGTTAAAGAGGCCAAAATAGAACCATGTGGTTTGTGAAAGCTCCGTTATGTGCATGATATCAGAGGCGCGCCGCAAATTTTTAGAGCTCCAATCTGGGCAGTTTATTCAAGCAATTGAACTGAAAAGCTTTTCTGTTAAATTTTAATTAAATAAATAATTTTTGTTTAAATTAATTGTTGATTAAATTTGTTTCATCAATTATTCATTTCTAAATTTTTCATTGTTTATTAATAAAAATTGCTTCAGCTATCTCTCATGCAAAGGCAATCAAGAAAAGCTATCATCCCATTCTAATTCATTGATAATTAATTCTGAAATTTATTTTTTAATGATCAAAGTAAGGATATTTTTCGCGGATCGGTAAATGTTTTTTGTTCTGCGGATTAACGGTTGAGAAATCCAGAATTGTATATAAAAACCTGTGTTTTTCATCCTTTGGAACACGGCATAGCCGTCGAGATGCACATTAAGATTGTGGAAACTCGTGTTTTGTGCTGATGTATACATTTTTATTTAACTTCACTTGCTTGTGTCCAAAACTTGAAATCATTATTTGCTCACTTCCTAACTGTCTACACCTCGGAAACTTTCCCCTGTTGCATTTGGATAACGGTTCTCTCGCGAGCAAAAGCTAATCCACTGCTTCTTAATCGATTCTGATTGTAGAAATCTATGAAACGTGAGGTTTCTATCGGATTTCTTATTTACACATCCTACTCAGAACAACTTAAAAGACATTCTGATAGTAAACAGACTAGCAAACTCTTGCGATATGTATAACGGAAAGGAGGCCAAAATCGAAAACGACTGAGTGACGAAATTCCCTCAGATTCTCGCGGCATGAAATGACCTCCTGTTCCGCAATTCTTCCGATGGGCTTTTCTTTTAATATTAGGATAAATCGAAAAATTTTAATTAATACATGTATCTACTTTGTTAACCTGGATTAATGTTATGAGGCAAAAAATAATAATAATAATAATAATAATAAAGTCGAATTTTCTCGTGGACTTTATCTTTAATATAGAACTAAGGATATTTAAAACAAATTAATTTCCATTTTTTAAATTTTTCACTCGATTCTGTTCATGAAGCGGTTAAGCAACGGTTAAGCAAAATTATAAATATTTAATAATTGGTTCAATAATGTAAATACAGTATAGGTAAATAAAAACAAAAAACCACTAATCCACAATGAGAATTAGTTTCATTGTGGATTAATTTTTTTTTATTTACGTATAATTGTGTCCACAGTTTTTGACTGTTTTATGTGTGTTCAATAACAATTAGAATAAACTCTTTTTTAATCAGAAAAACTACAATTGAAAATAAAACAAGTCAGGCAACCGAAAAGCCCAGGACCGATAGGATTTTAAGGAATTCGAGGATAAAAAGGAAAGCAACTGTACTATAATGGTACCATTAAAGGCGTGAACCAATTTTGCCAGTCATTATTTTTACGTTATATTCATTCATGACACGTCATTTCAAGTTGTTTGATATATTAGATCCCATACCTTAGCATTGAAAGTTTCCAATGGACCATAATGGTACTACTAAGCCACATACCATTGATCCAGTTTTGACTGATATTGACCATCAAGGAAGAGAATTACGTGTCTTCACTTCACAAGCCTTTTCTCTGCTTTAACTATGGAATGCCAAAGAGAGAGAACAGCATTGATCAGTGCACAGGCCATTTATACATGGAATTGTATAGTGAAAAACGTGGTCCCGTTATTTGTGACCTTTTGAACCGGAAGTAGTTCACCGATTTTTTCCACCAACGAACTCAGTCTTTCGTTTTACCGAAGTTGTCGAATGGCGAAAACGGAAGTAGAAAATTCGGAAGCGCTCGACTGCTAGAGCACCGACAGACAGACGGGCAGACGCACATTGTGAAAACGTAAGTACCTATCGGTCCTAATAATATATACAGTCACCAACTTTTATCTAGTAGGGTGAAAGTCTTGTGTAGGTCAGGGGTGATGTACAGAAGAAACACAGAAGGCGGCGTTGGAAGAAGAAAGACGTTCTGTATTTCTTCTGTGTTTTATCCTCTGTACATCGTCTGACTTACACAAGACTTCACCTTACTACTATATCTGGAGAAAGTGTTACGCGTTGCATTATGGGAGCATTTTACCAAGCTCTAAGTTCTCTCTTTAAGAACTTTTCCCCCCTTCTTATTTTCTTAGTCTTTCTCCACCACTTTTATTTTCTTTTATTTTATTTAAGCTAATCTTCTCCCCTCCCTTTTCGATTATTCCCTTACGCTTATATCTTTAAATTTGACGAAGTATCGATGAGGTGATGTTGCCACCATGATGATTTAACTTATGAATGCGATACATATACACTGATTGGTTAGTTTATTAGGAACACCCATGACTATGAAAATCCGCTGGCAAAGCAATTACTACGTATTAGTTGGAATCGTGACAGTCGATACCAATATAAAACGAGAACACACCTGCAAGAGGAAGACTTTTTTGGGTTAGTCAGGCTTTTTGCCTATTACAGTGTATTTCATGTGGAATTTATTCCGGAAGGGTGAGAAACGTGTAAGCACTGCTTACGTCTCACCTGAACAAATGTACACTTCTCTGTTCGATTGTCGATTGTCGTCAACTGCAAGTGATTTGACCGTCACCATGGGGAAAACAAAAGAGCTGAGCGACTTCGAGCGCGGGATGATAGTTGGTGCCCGGCGAGGTGGACTAAGTATTTCCGAAACCGCAGGTGGACTGAGTCTTCTAGGCTTTTCCCGAACAACCATTTCAAGAGTTTACCAGGACTGGTTAAACAACCAAAACACAACCAGACAGTGGTCGCAAACGACTCGTCGATCCAAGGGGTGAGCTTAGGATGGGAATGCTTGTTCGTGCGAATAGAAACTTCAAGACTCGTCAAATAACCGTGAATACAACATTGCATGGCAGAATAACATCTCTGTACAGACTCACACGCCGTTCATTGGCAAGGACGGGCTACAACAGCCGATGGCCAGACCGGGTACCTTTGAACTCCACCCAAAACCGCAAAAAAGTCTTCAATTTGCCCGTGATCACTAACACTGGACCGTCGACGACTGCTGGTCGGATGAATCTTGTTTCCTATTGCACCATGCAGATGGCCGACGTTGAATTCGGAGACAACAGCAACGAAGCGATGGACCCCTCCTGTCTGGTTTCCACTGTTCAGTCTGGTGGAGGCTCTGTAATTATCTGGGGACTGTTTTCCTGGATTACTCTTGGCCCTCTGATACATATAGAACTTTGTTTAATGGTCAAGGCTATCTGAACATTGTTGCCGACCACGTTCATCCCTTCATGGATACTGTATTTCTCCAGAGTTGTCGTCTTTTTCGACTTTCCGCGCTTAAGAAAATACGACACATTAAAAAGTGCTGGGCATTTCTTTATTTTGTTTCCTCTTTATATAGAGATTAGAAAAAAGTAATAAAGAGATTGAAGGAAACCCATTTAGATAAATTTAATTAAAGAAATATTGATAGGACCCGTTCTCTTGTCAGCCTTTATTGGTGCTGTGTTTATTTGTACAATTAAACAAGAATACGAAAATTAATAGCATATTCCTCTATTGGACATATAGGATGCATAATAGCAACTATATTAAACGATGGTTACTTCCAGCAAGACATTGATCCGTGTCACAAGGCTCGTATCGCCAAGGAATGGTTCCAGGAGAACGATAATGAATTCAACTTACTCAGTGGACATTACAGTCCCCAGATTTGAACCCAATCGAATATCTTTGGGGATAAGCTGGAACGGGTTATTCGAGGCATTGATCCACCACCATTCAATAATCATCAACTAGGATCAGCTGTTGTATCCGCAAGGACAAACTTCACGGTACAATGCTTCCAGCAACTCATTGAATGCAAAGGTGGCGCAACATAGTATGGGGGGGGGGTTCCCTAATAAACTGGCCACTCAAAACGGTACTGCGCATGCGCTAAATCAAAATACTGCCATTTTTTAAAATTCGTTTTCGTTTTTATAATAAAGAATTCGCTTTTTTTTAACATTTTTGCAGATTAACATGACATTCCTAGGGATTGCTATCCTTTTTACGTTTGGACTACTGTTTCGGGTAGGAAATATCCCTTCAAATGACTACGCAAAAGGGCACGTAACACATTGGTAAATCCAGTTTTAGATTAAAATTGGTGACTTTATTTATTTATTATTTTATTTTCAATTCTAGTGGGGGTTTTTTTTATTAAAAAGGAGTTTACTCTAATTGTTATTGAATCATATAACCACTCCTTCCCTTAGATATTTAATAACTGGCTAACTATTTCTATCTCTCCCCGAAGAAAATCAACTCTCCAGAATTTCCATTCAACTGAACAAAGACTGTACGAGGAAAGGTTAACACCCGGGCATTCGTTACAGGTGACTCCATTTAAACTCGTTCCTTTAAATTTCACGAAGTCATTTGTCAAATTTAATGGTTGGTATACCTTAATAAACCTAGGTCGCAGAATTTTTCCTTCGTTTATATTATTAACCAGGTCATTTCCAGTATTTTGGGAGATAGCGAAGGAAAATGACGACAAATGATCTGCCTGAACGTTATTATTTAACAAAGCATACCAATTAATAGAATTCGAAGGCCAGTTGGGACCAATGATTAATTAATTCCCTTTATCCATTAGCCAATGATCTAATGAATTCGAAAATTCTCTTTGAACTGGCCCTTATCTGGATTTGCAGAAACTTTGCTTTCCTCGGACGCAATCAACAATTCCTTTTTACTATTCCATTTATCTCGGCAACAAACGTTACGTGAAATCCGATTGAGAAATTCAAAAGCGAAGCGCGCAACTTTTAATGACATAAATGACGTGCTTCATAACAACAGAGTAAGAACCTAAGCCACAAAAGGCTCCATTTCAATTTATCAACAGCGTCCTGCAATTGAAAAGCGAATTTAATGCTAAAGAAAAGAAGTGTTAAAGGAAAAACGACTTAAATTAATTTGTGAAATCTAATTATGGATTCTGAAGAAGAATGGCACACAAAGAGCATGCAATTGCAAGTCTTCAGTGTCACAAGCAGCGCACTGATGAACGAGTCATTTCCTAAGTACGAGATTTGGCAAAGGAATTGATCGAATATTCTCTTAAAAGCGCCGAAATTGACAAGCCGACAGGATTAGAGTACTCTTCAAAGTAACTCTGGTTTTATCTCAATCTGATTCACATATGTGTGAAAACAATTGAAATGTTTTGTACCGTTATTGAAGACCCATGCGCCACCATCTGTTATGTTCTACACAACGTGCAAGAAAGTGATGGAACAACAGGAATCATTACACTTTGCAACTACAATAGCAACCCCATCCCTGAGTAAACTATCCACAAGTCCCTGGACTACCGTAAACGGAATATTTCGCCATTACGCCTGGAGAACATTGACCAACTCCGGAAATGAAAAAGGTCGGACCTGCCGGGACTGCACCAGTCATTTCAATTTGTCCGGCAGGCTCTCTATGAAATTGAGGATCGGGCTTTGCGTAGGCAAATCATCTGGGAGACTTGATTTTTTTGCATACCATTCATCGTTTCCATAGAACTTCCATAACTTAGGGAGCACTAAGTTATCCAGAATGTCTGTGTAAGACTAGGAATTCATGTTTCCATTCACTACTATCAGCGGACACATGCTAAACCAGCTGAAATAAATAATTACAAAAATCAATAAAACATTTTGCGATCCGTCGCGCACTTCCTGTCCGACTGATTTGGCCCTTCGTGGTACCGAATGTCCGCAAGATTCTTGTCCAGGGCTCTGACAAAGAAATTAGAAAGACATAACGGGTTCTGCCATAGAAATTTATTCTAAAAAGGGCTCCGTGGGTTAAAAAGGTTGAGAACCTTGTCATATGCTGGTTTGCTATGCTTACTTATTTATTTTTCAAACCCGCTTATCCGTTAGGGTCGCGGGGGGAGCAGCCCTATGGAGGATCTCCAACGATCGCGATCTTCAGCTATCAGGCGCATGTCCTCCCTGCTAATACCCAAGCGACTCGAAGCCAGATTCTCCATGTATTCTAGCCACCTGGGTCTCTTACCCACCGCCTTGGAAAATAACTACCTAGGAAGACCAGCTTGCGGCATCCGTATCACGTGGCCATACCAGCGCAAATGAGATCTCTCAATGCGGAGAAGTAGCGGCTCAACACTTAAAGACTCCTTTATTGTGCTTCTGTGTACTTTATCTAGTAGGGTAACATCTGCCACACTTATCAGAAATCTCATTTCGGCCGCTTGTACCCGCGATCGCACTTTTTCGCTCATTAGCCAAGATTCATGACCATAGGTGAGAATGGGGACAACGATAGATTTGAAGACGGAGAGGTTGACTTTGTTTCCCAGCTCGCGTTTCGTTACTAACGACCGCCACAGTTTACGTCTGACAAAGCTTGCTGCACCGATCCGAGCATCCAGTTCTTTTTCCTGCCGCCCAACACTCGTGAATGCAATCCCGAGATACTTGAACTTCTCCACCTGTCTCAATGGGGCTCCCCTAACATGGAGAGCGCACTGAGCAGGCTATCTTGAAAGGACTAGAACACGGATCTTCATTGCAGTCTTTTCACATCTCAAACCGGTCTAGAGTATGCTGCAGGTTAGTGCGAGAAGACCCAAGGAGGACAAGGTCGTCAGCAAAGAGCAACCTCTCCACCAAGCAGTCGCCCACACAAAAACGCTCATCGCCTCGGCTGCCCCTGTCTATCCAGTCCATAAAGATAATGAACAAGAGGGGCGACAGTACGCACCCTTGGCGGGGTCCAACACCCACGGTAAACGGTCTTGACTTAATGCCATTTATCCGGACGCACATCTCAGAGCTTCCGTACAGAGACATGATAGCAACCACTAATTGCCCATTCACTCCATAATCTTGCAACACCTGCCAGTGCTTCTCCCGAGGAACTGTCATATGCTTTTTCTAGATCCACAAAGCAAGCGTAGACATCTTTTGCATACTCCCAGGATTTCTCAAAGATTTGTCTTAGAGCAAAGATGTGTGGTTTGCTATGCAATTTTACAATTCTATCGAAAACGGAAAATTCTGCAAAATTTCAAAAGAAATTATTATAATGCAAGTAAAGGTCGAATGAAACTTAATCGCATCCCAATTAACTGCCACTTAAGGCTTCACGTCTTTTAAACTTTAAATACAACGGGCTATCAAGCAGTAGCCGGAAGTGTGGTATATTAATATAATGATAGGAAATGCGGCAAAGTTTACCTAACAATCTTCAAAATAGTGCTCGCGTAAACACACACACTACTCTATTCCCAGCATCCTGAATTGCTTGAAGCACCGGCAGGAAGCGTGTTTTCGAGTTTCCTGAAATTAGATTGTTGTATTCGGTTTCCTGAAATTATGATGTCCTCTTTCATAATTGCGAACGCGTCCCCTTGAGGCGCATTTTTCAGGAAGGGACAGACAAGAAAAGAGATCCCGAAGTACGGTGGTTAAGTTGAGGACAGAATTTTTCTTCTCTGCGAGAAATTCCTGCACAACAAGCGATATGAGGCCTGGTGCGTTATGGTGATGCAGAAACCACTCTCTTTTCCATTTCCCAGACCTTTCAATAAAGGCCCTATTAAAAAGGCAAACTGGCTGTACGATACTACCATGTCTCTTGTACAAATTATACGTCTGACAATAATTGTTTGAAAAATGGCACCCATTTAGCAACAGGTATATGTCCTACATTCTTTAATTTGTCGCGCGGGATAGTAGGTGGTGATAAGTTACTCGTACATGCCGTACGTACTCTTCTCATTTCCTGCATACTTCAATATAGCATTCCATAGCCATTAAATTAGGTATGATATCAGTCGATGATCCTATATAAATACGAAGAGTTTCTCCTATGATAAAAAGTGTGGGTGCATATGTTTAGTCTAAAATTCACCGTCATTCTTGCATATAATATAAGCAGAGCTATGAGCAGCAAAAAGCAAAATCGACTTGTCGAAACGCTTCGCTTTACTAAACAGTGCCATCCTTATTCGGCATGCGAGGAATACGACTAGGTCAAAAATCTTTCATTATGCAGGTGCCGCCTATCAAAAATCCAAACAGTCAAGGGGAGCGGCGTGTCCTTGGGTTCCAAACAGATGCAACATTTATTGTTCGGTCGCCCGTAATCCGTTCCGATGGCACGATCGCTGAAATTTATCAGAATGCAACGCCGGTGGAAAAGCGAATGCTCCAGAAGAGAGGGATCACAAGTACATATACATATAAATATAAATAACCAAAAGCCACCTTTCTCCACCACCACCACTTCCCTTTTCCTCCTCCTCTTCTTCCGAATGCTTCCGGCTGACTCACTAATCAATTTGAGACGGAAATCCCACCTTCTTCTCCATTATGCAACGGACGAACGGACCGACCAAACGGCCGATTCTCCACCACCACCACTTCCACCCACCTCCCGTTTCTCCTTATTTTGTATCGCCACCGAGATCTCTCTCCTTCCCCACTTTCGTTCACAACTCCTTGTTTAACTTTTAAATAAGAAGGCGCGAGTAAGAGAAGGTTGGCTGGGTAGGCTTCGGGCGACATTTGTCACAGTGTCCGAAGACGAGACCGCTCGTGTGGAATAAGCAACGACTTTTATCTCCTTTGTAATCCTAGAAACAAAACACGCACTCAAATCTTTTATCTTCCTCCGTTTTCTCTCTTTCTGTCCTTCTTCACTCAGTTTTAAGCACCTTCACTTGAAACTGCATATAGACGTCCACGTCTAATTGAAAGGAATGTTCCTCACTAAACGAATAAGGAAAAAGCGAAGTCGTACTCATGCATTCAGAAAATGTCCATCGACCTGCACTGAACTGCTTTTTTTTAATCATTTTATATCAGTTTTATTTCATTAGGCTCTTTTATTTATGTAACAAATATAGAAATAAATTTTGATTTTCAGAATATACATTGATGTGTGTTTGTTCTACACAAAAATTCTACATGTTCGCGCGTAAGTGCGTTGCAAATCGGATCTGGTGTTCGTGACTTTTTCCTCGTGAATTTATTATTTATTTTATTTATTTATTTATTTAAGAAGAAAGTTAATAATAGAAACTACATCAATGTTCAACTGGAACCGGTATGGTCATGGACCGACGAGTTAAGTCCCTGCGAGCAATTCATTATATACAAAGGAAAAACATTCGATCCAAAAATTAGTAACTATTAGCAATAAATCATCAATGAAATAATAAAAAAACAGACAAACAACAAAAATATAAAAGCAGTGAGTAAGTTATAAAAAACTCGAGTTACAAACCATAGATTTAAATCATACAAAGCATTAATTACATAATATTCAATAAAATTAACAATGCTAATGTTAATAAACGGGTTAGTAATATAACACGATGGTGGGGCAGTTTAGCGTTTCGTCTCTACTACGTTAACGCAACCACGTTAGTAATATTAAAAAGTAATTAATTCCATTAATACGACAATACATAATTACACCCCCTCTGGACCTTCTTGTATCCACTATTTATCGATTTAGAATTAGTCTGGCCAGTGTTATTCTGTTTATCTGTATGTGTCGTATCTTAGTATTATAAATTAAAATACAAGGATGGGTTAAATAATCTACTGAACGTTCTAGGACTTAATAACGGAAGACACATAACGCTTCAAGTGTTTCCTAAATATTCTATATGGCTCTAACGTTTGAATGTACTCAGGTAACGTTGACAAGTTAAGCAAGCCTTTGTAAGATATACATCTGCTGCAATAGTTCCGTTTGACAAAGGGCAACCGAATTTTGTGAGCATTACGTGTCATATAACTGTGCACATCATGATTTGATTGCATAATAATAGGGGTAGATAATGTTATAGTGCGCCTAATTATTTTATATAAAAATGTACACCTTTGAATGTAGTATATTTGCTTTATGGTAAGTATATGCAAAGGCATAAACAAATGAGAGACAGTATCAAATTTGCGTGTTCTTAATAATACACGTATGAACCATTTCTGTAATTTTAATATTCTATTTAAATTATAAAATGTAGTAGCACCCCAGAAAATTACACCGAAACACAGGCAAGAATGTATCCCCGTATAATAGAGAAGATAGAGTATATTATTCGGTAAATAATGTAATCTGGAGATTGTACCCATTTTTTTGCTCAATTTGGTCATTAAAGTATCAATGTGGAGATTCCAAGTCAGGTCATGCGAAAAAACAAAGACCTAAGTACTTAAACGATTTGACTACTGATATTAAATTATTTTCGTAATAAATCGTTGGTGAAATAATTTCCTGTTTGTTTCGTTGTGTAAAAAACATAACCTTAGTTTTGTGTACATTAAGGGACATAAGATTCTTGTGGTTCCATTCTTTTAACACTAATAACGTTTGATTAAGGGATCGTTATTAATATCATAATATTACTAACATAATATATCAAATTCCATGCGCCAACTGTCAACACATTTACACAGGTCAAACAAAAAGACAATAATACGAATAAAAAAACATGAAAGAGCACTTAGAAACAAAGATAAAAATAATCATTTAGTGAACCACTGCATTAGCCAAAATCATAATCCGGATTGGAACAAAGTCAAAATCATTAGTAAAGAAATAAATTACAAAAAAAGACTAATAAAAGAAACCATCAACATTATTTCGAATGAAAAAAAATTAGCCAAACCATCTATAGAAATTAATAATAAATGGAAATTACTACTAAAACTATAATATCACTTCCCTTGCACTCAACAATCCTGTTCACAACAATCAAACTAATCATAATATCACACATTGTATTAGATTACATTGTTTTGTTTTTTTCTTATTATATCTTCTATTATATTGTTTTTAACTGAAATTCATTCAAAAAGTTTACATACTGAAGATGGGATAAAAATCCCGAAATCGTTTTAATACATTTCAAGTTTGTCATCTACGTGTCTACGAATCATCAAACTTTCATCATAGACCTTCTTCACCTGTAACTGTGTGCCTCCTTGTGTTCGTGTAACATTTCTCCACTAGATCTTCATCTGTGTTTCATCTAAATAAGCTCCACAAGACCTTTACATTTATCCATTGGGTGACTTTTTTTCATTGTTTCTATTATTTATTTTATTTATTTTTTTTTTTAATTAAATGGAGTTTTATTTACTTTTTAATTAATATATTTTACCATAGTAACATTCACTTTCATGAGGAAGAGCAAATAAAAAGCAAAGGAAAAGCAATTATGATTAACTTTGGAGTAAAATTATTTAAAGGTAAACTCCACACTCAAAACAACTTTGTTTAAAATGAAAGATGAAGGTCTCAATACTAACGTAGCTTGTATAAAAAATTTTCAATTCTAACTCAAAATTGATAAAATATAAAAAAAAATTTTTTTCCCCCCCCCCCCCCCCCCGATCGACACTAACGCCACGTTTCGGCACCTGTGACTTCAGAAGTTGCCGAGAGGTGCGAAGGAGTTTCGAAATTCAGGCGTTGCCATCAGTAAATTTTCAGGGCAGTACAGGCAGCGCTATCAGTTCTCCCGCTTCCCTGGTCAGGGCATCGCGGTGGTCTAGGCATACAATGGACTACGAATAGGAAAACAAGACCGACAGTGACGACAGCGATTTTGATAACAGTGACAGCGATGTACAAGGGCCGTTAGCAGAATTAAATGCTAGGAAATTTCTGCGATATACAGCCCTATGTATTAAACCGTGAAACGGGATCTTCTGCTTGCCGTGTCGGCGTGTGCACATTACGGCGGCGTGTGCCCTACACAGCTGATACGCCTACCTATATCCTTCGGCGTTTAACAAATGCTGTTGCGGTCGTTGTTCTTGAAGAACACCAGGCCCATTTAGAGTTGGAAGAGCATCTAGTTCCACCTTATACGTGATCTACTTTCTGCGAATTTCTTGTTTGAATTGATACTGACTTTATAACGGCGGATGCGTAGACAAAGCAAGACGCTTCAAAATGAGCTGAACACACGATGCTGTTTGGAGTTGGACAGCAATTCCCTCGCTGTCAAAAACTAATCCACTGTTTTTTAATCGCTTCTGATTGTGGAAATCTATGAAACGTGAAATTGCTATTCGATTGTCTATTTACACATACAAACAGAACAAATTGAAGGCATTCCGACATAAAACAGGTTAGCAAAATCTTACGTTATGTAGCATCGTTGAAAGCGACTAGAATCTCGGCGACGAAATTCCCTGAGGTTCTCGCGGCAGGAAATGACGCTTTGTTCCATCGTGCTCTCTGGAGAAGGGAATGGAAGATCCCACGCAAATTTTCAATTTTCCGAGGCATTTTTCTTAACAAAATGTTAGGAAATATCGAAAAATTTTGAATGATATATACTCTATTAACCTGGATTAATGTTATGATACAAAGAAAATAAAGTCGATTTTTTCCGTGGAGTTTACCTTTAAGCACTGTGGCTGTTTGTAAATTACAAAAAATTGTGATTGTTGATGATCCGTTCACCGGATTTTGGAATTTTTTTGGTTTTGTTCGGAATTTCATGCTGAACAAGTCTTCACTTGGAATTTTTCGTGTATCTGTTACGGTTTTTAAGATAAGATTTGAATGTGTCCTAATTTGCATATTTGGGATGATGAAAAGTGCATCATGGGATAGGTCACCCACAATTCCTATTTATTGGATTCATCAAAATTGACATATCTGTATCGGTTACGAAAGTAAAGGGGGGGGGGGGGCCCATCTTTGTATCCACCCGGTATAGCTAAAAGGAAATTACAAAATAATAAAAGTATTTTGAATGCATTTTTATAATCTGTTTTAGAGGGTAGCCTAGAAAGTAATGCACCACAATTTTTTTCTCCGTCCCCAACAATGGTACGAATGCAAATCTTGGGATATGCATTCTTTAAAGTTTTCGGAGTGCGCGCGCAAATTTTCCGTTACTTCCGACAGATAGCGTCTGTGCAGCAATGGAACAATATGGCGTCTGTAAGTTATGTACGTTACAATCAGCGTGTCGTCATTGAATTTCTCACTGCGGAGCAAGAAACGGTTGGAAACATTCACAAACGTTTATGTGCAGTTTAAGGAGCATCAGCAGTCGACAGAAGTACAGTTAGTCGCTGGGCACAGAGGGTGAGGCCGTCAGAAAGCGGTTCGACGGATTTCGGTGTCCCTTCATGCGCTCACTCGTCAGGACCGACACAGAACGACTCGGCAGTTGGCGCTGGAGCTGTCAAACAGCAAAGGAAGTGTGGGTGAAATCATCCGTAGTCTTGATTACACAAAAACGTGTTTACGATGGGTTCCGCGCTGTCTTACGGAGGAACACAAAGCTCTGAGAAAAACATTTCTTCTAAGTTGCTGCAACGTTTTGAAGCTGAGGGGGAAGCCTTCTTGTCCCGGATTGTGACAGATGATGAAACCAGGGTGCAACATTTTGAGCCCGAAACAAAACTACAATCGATGGAAAGGCATCATCCGCACTCTCCACAGAAGAAAAAATTCAAAGCAACTGCTTCTGCTGGTAAGGTCATGATCAATGTTTTTTTGGACTGTGATGGTGTCATACTCATTGATGTGATGCCGAGAGCCAGCACCATTAATTCTGAGGCATATGTGAGCACATTAACCAAACTCAAGAAGCGCTTCCAGCGACTTGGACGCCGTAACAACCCAGCTGACTGTTTGCTTCAACACGAAAATGCTCGTCCTCAGGACGTCGGAACACATCACGAAACAGGGTTGGACAGTGTTACCCCATCCATCCTACAGCCCTGATCTAGCGCCCTCAGACTTTCACTTGTTTGGGCCATTGGTGGAAGACATTTTGAGGATGACGAAGATGTGGTTCGCACAGTGAAAACATGGCTGCGTGAACTGAACAAGTACTGGTACCGACAGGGCATACACGCCCTTGTGTCTCGCTGGAGGAAGGCCATAGAACGGGTCGGAGATTATTGGAAAAATAGGGAGCGTAGAAGAAACATCATTCTTTCGTGTGTGTAAGTTTCATTGTGTTCAATAAATAATTGTTGAAGAAAAAAAAA